>VWPU01006680.1:0-26758 GCA_013398955.1 Callaeas wilsoni
ATTACATATATATATTACATATAATATATGTAATATAAGGATTACATGTGTTAAGAAGAAAATGTAATAGAGTTACAGCAAGATGTAGATTAGAAGTTCACATTTCTGAGGTATAACAAAGGAGATGATAAGTGAAACAGATTTGAGAAGGCAGCAATGCATGTTAAAGTTAATACGGTTTGAAGAAAGAGAAAATTAACAACTAGGATGAAAATTTTTTTGATGGGGGAAAGAAAGAAAGAGAGAAAGAAGGAGAGAAAGAAAGGGAGAAAGAAAAGGAGAGAGGAAGAGAAAAGAAAAGAAAAGAAAAGAAAAGAAAAGAAAAGAAAAGAAAAGAAAAGAAAAGAAAAGAAAAGAAAAGAAAAGAAAANAGAAAAGAAAAGAAAAGAAAAGAAAAGAAAAGAAAAGAAAAGAAAAGAAAAGAAAAGAAAAGAAAAGAAAAGAAAAGAAAAGAAAAGAAAAGAAAAGAAAAAGGAGAGAAAGAAAGGGAGAAAGAAAAGGAGAGAGGAAAAGAAAAGAAAAGAAAAGAAAAGAAAAGAAAAGAAAAGAAAAGAAAAGAAAAGAAAAGAAAAACGGTTTCTGACTGTGGTATGCTTTCCACAGGAATGAGACAACGGAAGATCTGAAAAAGCTGCTGTATTGATGACAAGGCAGGAGGATTAAAAAGAAAATTGCTGTATTCTACTTGCCTGTCTTTGCCACTGAGTGCATAAGGTCTGGCTGATTCCTTGATGGCACAGCTTCAATGTGGCTGTGAAAGGGGCAGGAGGAGAACAAGCCTGGGCTCTGAAAACACATAAACTGCTCAGGGGGTACATGCCAAACTAGGAATCAGATCTTTTTTAAGTGAGAAAAAGCAACTTTGGTCAGGGCAGGGAATGATTTTCATTTATTTTATTGCTGGCTGACACTTCTAGTTCATTTATGGTCAATGTAAAATCTTTAGACAATATTTTCAATTTTAGGTGTTTAAATGAAGACTTTTAAGTCCATTTTCGGCACAGAAAGGAAGGAAGCCTGGTTTTCAAGAGCCATTACTTCAGTGGGGCTTATTGGTCCTCTATCAGTTCCCAGCTAGCTGCGAAAATACGGATTTAGGAGCCTGGCCGTAGTCAGCCAAGACAAAAAGTCTGGCCACAAAATATACTGCTGGGCTCTGTGTGAGAACCTTAACAGCTCAGAGCAAAGCTTTGGAGAAAAACACCATACATACAACAACTTTCGTTTCTTGCTAAACTATCTGGGCTGATTTAGATGATTATTTTATGTGTTACACTACTTTATCAGTATGTGGATGTTGTCCCTTCAAACGGATTTTCTCTCACCCCCACTAAGTCACCTTAAAACTTTGGCTTGTTAAAACCCCAGGGTGCATCTATGGCAAGAGAAATTACTCACTACCATGGCCTGGTCCGACCCCATCAGCTGCACTCTGGCAGGGGGACCAGTGCAGGTTCCTGAGCAGTGCTGGGTGGAGATGGCAAGCCTTGGACCATTGTTCCCTGGTACAGGGCTCCAACCCCAGCCCAACCTGCTTCTCACACAGCTCTCGTTTCCCTCTCCCCACGCGAAGCCTGTGCCAATTGTGCCATCAGCACAGAGAGAGACTCGCCCGTAGAATGCACAGCGCCTTCTCCCCGAGAGGGTCACAAGGACTCCCTCACTGCCCTCGCTCTGTGTGTGCCCAGCACAGACACACCCCAACGTCCCGACCATCCAAACCAACGAAGAAGATCCCACACACCAGAGCTGGGGACGGGAGCGGACAGGAGAAGGGAGAGGGGTGAAGCAAAGCGATAGGTAAAGCTGTTACCTGTTTGAATTCCATGCTCCTGGGAACACAGTACATGACAAACCCTAGAACTGCGTATGTCGCTTTTTTCCCAAATGTATTCCCTGAAATATTCTTATGTTTCTCTGTACACAGGCAAGGAACAAACAACTCAGGAAAGAAACTGAATTTTTTTTTTTCCTGAATTTCATTTACACGGCACTGTGGAGAATGAAACTTCCTCTAGGCTTCCCCTCTATTCAAAAGACAAAAGTCTTTTACAATATGGAATGATTAACAAAGTGAAAATATTAAAAACTCCACCCAATCAGTAGTAGCATCATTTAGTTTATGTGAAACAACTGTAATTTATTTATTCTACCTCATTAAATTTTGGGTTGTTTAAAACCTAGGATGCAGCTATCTGTGAGAAAGATTAGATTATCACTCCCTGCTGACTCATGAGTTTTTCACATCATTAGAACAAGCCCTCAGTTAGAAAAAAAATGAAGCTTTTTTTAAAAGGAATTTCTAAGGTTTGTCCAAAAGCAGTGTCCAGGTCAACACTTTTCAATATTGATCTATCTGAAAATCCCTGAGGAACATTCAGCTACCTAAAGTCAACAACAGGTAAACTGAGGGATCAAAAAAAAAGTTGGTCAGTGCAAGACAAGGAACATTGAACACACAGTTATTCTTTTGTCAAATTAGGAGAAGATACGTGACTTACAGGCTCCTGGCAGTGCCATAAAGGAGCTCAGGGGAGTTATGAAGCTGCAGGAGTGCCTTGTTGAGCATGATGCATTTGATCAATGAAAAGCTGGCAGCATTCACACTGCAGATTACACTGGTGGTGCTGCATCTGGGCACATCTTCTGCCATCCTTTAAAGGTCCAGGTTAACGTGTTCCTTTTACATACCAGCATTTGAACACCTCTTTTGTGAAAGGGGCTGGAGAAAATGAGGAGCACCAGAAGACAACAAAGCAGTCTGAAGTGCAGATATAACTATCCTGTAAATAGCTGATAGAGGTTTGTGATAGAGACATTATCCACATAAGTGCATTAAAAGCCACACTGAATATCCTTCAGTGTAACTAGCTGCAAGATGAATTTAAGCACCAGTGGAATAGACAGTTAGTCAGGACATGATATCCACGTTCGAATCCCTGGATTAGTCCCATAGTTTACATAACGCAATCCCTGAGGTCCACTTTGTAACAGTTTCTCATCATCCAAGGATTTCCTTCGGATTAATGAAAAGATTAATGTCTGGAAATCCTTTGAATTTCCTTTCAGCAGCATAAGGAAGCAGTGAAGTTATTTGCCCAATTAAACATCTCTGTTTGACTTCCCACCCTTATTTTAAAAGTGGTGATTTGGCAACATAGGTAAATGAATATTAATGACAGTTATCCACCCTTCCTTGGCTTATCTGTGCTTCGTCCTCAGCTGTTGCTATGATGATTTGCAATTTTATTTGTATTTAAATGTATGTAAATAGAGGTGCAAATTGGAGTTGCAGTTTCTGACACAACCTCATTCCACAGATGCTTCTTTTTAAATGCACAAATGTGAACAACTTTCTTTTCACAAAGTCCTCCCTAGATAGCAAACTCCTGCTCTCCCTCAGATTTCTATCAGAGGATCTTTCAAACAGCTGACCACTTTCAAATCCTGCTATTGTCCCTACCTCCTACAAATAGTTTAGCCAACTTTGAACCAAAAACCAGTCTTTTCACTGGATTATGCATTGCAAAAGGCTTTGGATTATTTTGTATGACTGGACCCCTTATTTATAACGAGAAGATTACGGTTTTAAACAATAAAGAATTTTTGGACTCAAGGGTTCAGATCTTTTAATTAATTTGCTAAACACTTCAGGATAGAAGGCTCTTGGTAATCTTCTAGTGCAATTGATACCAGAGCAATTCCTACATTTATGAACAGTTTAAAAAATAGTATGTGTAGCCCCTCTGATACCCTAGGGGGCAAAACAAGTCCCACTCACTAATGCTGTGTAGATGCTGACTGCAGCATTCAGGCTTGTTAACTTGGCTACTAGTTTTTAAAAAAACAACACTTGAGAACTGATAAATTCTAGCATTAGTTATTATTCTGTTGTTATAACACTTGGCTGTCTCACAATCTTTCCATTTATTCATGGTTATTTACCCATGGGATTTGTAAATCAGATGAAATTCACAGTGTAGAAGGTGGTCCCCAGCGAAAAGTCCATTGCACAGAAGGTTCCACAAGCACCAGACTGATGAGGCTTCATTTTCTGTGAAACGTTGTCTCATGGTTGACTGTCTTTGGCTTTTTCGTTCTGAGATGAAAGTGAAATTTCTGCCATGGACAGACATTTATTACACCCTCTATGTGTGTATTTTCATGTCAATATTAAGATTGGATCTTAAATGGTAGCATTCACCATAAAAAAGTGCAAGAAGGGTCTTGTTCACCTCTGTGACCCCTTGCTTTCATCACATTTGTTGGAATTGAACTTTTCAGCCTGTATCTCTCTATTCAAGATTATTGAAATTGGCCAGCCTAGTTCTAGAGGCAGGAAAGGATTTTTCTTTTTCAGGTGGAGTAAGTGCAAATGCCTGCCAAGAATGCCAACTACTTTATTTACACCACCACTGAAATCAGCTCATGACCCACTACCCTGTAGGAGTTTTGGTCCAGCCTTTGCTTTAATGGATGTAGTCCCATAGGGCAGTAATGTGGAGAAATGTCTTGCTGCTGTGCCATGCAAACTGCACTGCCTCACAACCTCTTCTCTAACTACAATAGCCAGCAACCTTGGAATGACTTGAACTGTAAATAACTTCTGGGGCTTATCAGACAAGGAACAGTGTGGAGAATGATAAAACTGTTACTGTAAATAATAGTCTGAGAGCTCCCGGTCAGCCTCACCTCCAGTGAGGCAACTACCTACCTTCTCATGAAAAACAACAGCAGCTCCCTTCCCTGAGACGAGGATCCATGCTTTGAGAACAGATGGTGCTACTTTTTATGCCAAGCCTTCTGCACTTCACTGTTTATTAAACTGGCCAGAGCAGACTGTAAGATCAGCTCTCGAACAACACACGCGAGCCATGATGTCTGCACCGTGAACTCTGAACCAGTGCTCACTGAGGACCTTTTACGCTGTTAAGACGTGGAATATGCATGAGTGGAAATCAGGCCCTCTGGGACTTTTCCTCCAGATGATTTTTTTTAAAAACTCTGTTACTATTTTATTCATAGAAATTTTTTTCATTTAAATAATTTCTGGAAGGTCACGGCAACTGCTTTATAATGCCCACAGTACAGATGGTGTCAGTGTCTAAAGCTGGTGGAGAGGAAACACGACTGCTTTGACTTCACATCTTTCTTGCTCCCCTTTGAATCCCTGCTGTGACTTAGGTACAGAGTTCTTCATGACTGCTCTACTTCTTCCTAAAATAAGTGCCAAAACTCCCAAGTCTTCAACATTAGCATGCCCATAATATCCAGCAGAGCAGAAAGCAAACCTCCTAGCTTTCCCTCTGCTAATCTCCTCAGCAGTGACCCAGTGTGCTGAAGTCTGGGACACCCACACAGGTTACAGATATTTGCTGTTGTAGAGGTAGTAATTGAGACATTTACATAATTGGCATTTCTCAGGATTCAGCTTGGTTAGCATATTCATCTTCTCAATTTCATTTGTCTTTAGAGCACTGTAGTATACCACAGTTTTATGATCCAAACAAAAAAAAAAAGAGACACCAAACAGTTAATTTCTGTGAAGCAGCAGTTTCTGGAAAGAACAATTCCTGTTATTGATTTTGACTATTTGGTATTTTTGTGTTTTTAGAGATTGCTCTGAAAAGAAAGTATGACCCTGAAATAGAAGTTTATAGCACTTCACCACAGCCTCAAGTGCTTGACAAATGCAGTTATGCATAACCTGTAATCATCATCTATGGGGGGCTCTACTCTGCCCTCAGCTGTGAGAAATCACACACTGTTCCCTTAGGAATGCCTGGCAGCAGTAAACTTCCTGGGAGAGGTTCTGGATTTTCAGCTTGTGTGTGTTGACTGCTGAAAGATGAAAGTTGTTTAACAGGGCCTATGCCCTCTGACCACTACTGCATTCACTGCTTTGGCTTCCCTTCCTTTTCCTTTTTTAATTTAAATTTAAAAAAAAAAAATCTGCCCTGTGATGCAATAAATACCATATTTGTGTTTTCAGTTTGAGGACTGAAAATGGATCTCATTACAAACAGACATACAGTTTTGGATAACCTATCTCTTCAAGTAAAGGTTTTCTAAGTCTATGGAGATCAAAGTGGCTAAGAAAATATTAAGTTGGGGAGGTTGTTTAGTGGTCAAAGTTTAAGATTTACCAATCAACTCAGGTCTCTTACAGTTGGTTCCAAAGTCACACCAGCGGGCAAGTTGGAGGATCTGCAGGATGGGTTTATTGAAACCCAGGAGCGTCTGGAAGCAGCAAGCAGCAGTGAGAGGGGAGGGAGAAGGGAGCGAGCTGAGCCAGCAGGGAAGCAGCAGAGGAACTCTGACCTAAGACTGCTCACTTTGTTCCATGTGGCTGGAAGCCATTCTTATTTCAGGTTCATTATTCTTCACCGGCCAGAGGACTTCAGGAAATCAGCTTTTTTCTTCTTTAGTCAGTTCCTGGCTAATGCACAAGCAGAGCTTTGTTTGCTAAAAAGAAAAATTATTTACTGGGATTTTGGCATAAGGTTGGGTTTGCATGGGCAATCAAATCTACCAAGCAGGACAATCGGTCACTGTCCAGCAGCAATGGGGGTGTCTGTTGCAAGGGTCCTGGCAGTGTCATCTTCCCTTGGATCAGCACAGACCCCGAAACCAACAGTTTTGCTCAGTTCTTTTAATCCAGCAGGCCATGGTCCTACATGACCAGCACAGCACATGCATAAATTGTTGCTACTTATACACCCTACACAGAAAACATTTCCTAAATACCATAGCTACAGACATAAGATATTCCACATGGCCATTTCTGGAGGAATGGTTTCCATTGTCTATTTACAAATGTTTTATCTATGTACAATCCAGTCACTACAGCAACAGAGATGTATTGGTACACTCCAGCCAGGATGTCAATAAACACGTTTAGTTATAGAAATTAGTTTCTTCAGGGGCAATTTCTAGATCAATCCACAATTCCCAGCAAGTGGGCTCTGGCAACAATCAGTCAACTACTACATTATGAAGGTCCAGTTAATCACTTATTTTCAGGTCGGTCCATTGTCTCAAGCTTGTCCATTATCTCATCCATGAGGAGACAGTTGGGATATTCCTGAACCCTTCAAGAACTTAATGATTTGGTGTGAACACAGGCACCCTGTTACCCAGCTGCACCATTATTATAGCTAAAGAACAAGCTTGCTTTCCCTGTTTATAACTCACAAATTAAGGCTCATAGCTCTTGCCACACCTAGTTGTCCTGGATGGGAGGGAGAAAATATGGAATAGTTTTCCTGCCCTTGATGATAAACAATTGTCTGTATTAAAAAGTCTCACTTGCAAAGAATTTTATCAGCCGAAGTGAAGGATGATCACTCAGATATTTGCCTGCTCCCCTTCTAGGTAGCTGTGGGGAACTGAACTTTGTAAGTTAGAATGTCTGACTTCTGTAGTTTGAAGGGAAAACAGCAGTTCTAGCACACCTTCTCTGCTCTGAGAAAAGAAAGAATTGAGAGCATGATCTGGACTTTGATTAGGTTGCTTTAATGAAAATATACTGAATCTTTCAACACTCAGCCAAGCTGAAAGAAAACTCAGATTCAGTCTTCATTCTTCTACTGGAGATATAATTTATTAGTATGAAGTTAGCTTCTTCATATTTGAGAATTACAATATCCTATAAAGTCTATTACTCTTGATACTCATATTTCATAATGAATAAATTTCTAAAAAGTCATCCAGAAAATGGTCTGAGAAGATGAGAGGGAGAGGAAAAGGGAGGGCAAGGAAAGGAAGGGAAGGGAAAAGGAAAGGAAGGTTAAGGAAGGGAAAAGGAACTAGGGATGGAAAGAGAAGGGATAGCAGATGAGAAGAAGGGAGGGGAGAAGGCATTTTCTATGTATTTCAATGTAGTATCATTTATCCTAGCAAAACTGCCGTGTTTTATACTAAATGAGAATCTAAATTGAGGTGACTAAATTGGTATATAAGCCGACTCAACTAAAAACAAAAAAAAAACCTGAGCACCTACTGATCCTGGCACTTTTCCTTTTGAAAAAGTGTAAAACAATCATTATGTAAAACAATCATTAAAGGTTTTTATGGGAGCACATTTACTTCTTTCTCTCCAAATAATGACATTCCCATGGTAATCTTTCTTATCTTCAAAGCTTTTATCCTAGCTTTAGAGGATTTTTACTTACGACAGCCATGTTCACTGAAAGCTATCAGCAATGATATAATTCATCAGCAGATATTCCTGTTCTTTGGGACAGTCATTTTCTAACACGAGAGGGAAGATGTAGTGAAAGGGAAAATAACATGAACCTCTCTCCTTAGATCTACATTCTGCAAATCCGTGAACATTCTCAATATTAACTGATCGACACGTGAATGTACAATACTCAGTTCCTCAGTGGAAGCGATCTGCAGCTCACAGAATCAGATATCTTGTTATAATGTTAAAACAGCTCACGTAAATCACACGTAGCCAAACAACACTTCCTATTCAAAATTGTATGATTGATTTGTATCAAAACAACAAAGCCTTAACCATAGGTATTCAGACAGCTGTGCCTTTTTACATAAATGTAAATGTTCGTTAGAATATCCAGTAGCTTCCCTGAAAGATTAGTGATATTTTACCCTGGGGTTAGCTAATAAAAATAAATTGTTGAAAGCAAAACAAAAGCAAGAATAATTGTCATGGGAATTGGATAAAAATATTCCTGATACGGTTCTTGAGGAATAATTCCATTCCTTCTTCCTCCAGCAATGACCTCCTGAACAGCATATTAGTCTGTGTAAAATGTCATGTGTCATTTCACAGGGCCTGACATCAGCATCTTGTTCCCACTAACTGCCAGCACCATATGATGGGATGCATTCACTTACAATACAAACCTATTGGAAGTGATTGTTTTCTCAACCTATCAATCAACAACATAGTCACACAAGAAGTCACTTGAATTGTCTATATTTTACTTTCTACATGTCTGCATTTGTCCAGCTATAAAGAAATTATATTCATAATTTATTAAATCACCTCCAATAACCAGATGAAGTTTGCTGGAATGAACAAATATGATATCAGGAAAACACAGATGACTTTAGTGTGTACCTGAAAAGATGCTTTTATTATTTTAGTGCTTGTATTCTATGAATAAAAGTATTTTCTTATTATATGTTTTATATTCACAATTGATATAAGTCAAGAAGATCAGAGTCCTAGCTAGCTAGTTGTCTTAACTAAAATTCTTTCATTAAGCTTTTGGCTTCTGCTTTTCTGTCCTCATTACAACAAAGATCTTCAGATTTGAAGTAATAAAATGCCGTGCATTCCCATGGACAAAAACAGAGCTTAAAAAAAGCTCAGAAAAGATTTTGCACAGTTCATATGTCAGACAAACTCGTACAGGCTCACGTTGCAAAGACAAAGATCGGAAATTCTTAGCAGTCTGTACGTATGCATTCACTGAAGTTGTCTGTAATTTTCGAGTGATATCGGCACAGTGTTGCGCAGGCACAGAAGAAACCATGAGCAGTTTAGAAAAATCTCCTTTACTAGGAGTCTGAGAGGACAAAAGCAAGCAAAGACAATGAGAGTCCTGCATGCAGATTCCAAAGCTATTTCAGTCATGGGAATGCAAACATGGGTCAGTCATGTTTTTCAGTAAGTCTCAATGAAGTGACTCAGAGACCAAGTACAAATTAGCATGGTATTACAATGGCATGGATACTGAAAATGTGAGAATTACATAAAAACATTACTAGGTGAAAGAGAAATCTCATGTTACATCATTATTTGCATAAATAAATGTATGTACACCGTATGTAGACTCCCTTGCCCTGACTTCTAGTACAGAAAAACATAGAGAATTTTTTTTTCTTATACTCTTTTACTTATAGTTTTTCTTATGTTGGGCCACTTTGTCCTCCCCTCAATCCTGTTACCCATAGAAAGGTGGAAAAGGAGGTTCCATCAAGAAAATCAGTCGCAGTACACTGAATGGTGAGCAGAAGTGACTTTCATCTAGTAGATAATTTACCTAAGAGATTTACTTTCTTTAGGCACCAGTTCTGCAACAAACATCATTCAAATGATAATCAGAAGGGGTAGGAGGCACTGTCTTTTCTATAACTATATAAGCTTCAAAAATATGGCCTGTTCCAGGGCTCACATCCTAGATGTTGATGCTTTGCTTGGCTACCAAATTTATGTCTCCTGGGAAAATTTCAAAGGATGGAAACTTAAGCTTTGTCTCTGTTTTGGCCCTTGGATGTGGGGCATCCCCTCCCTCCCACCAGCACCACTGGGTGAGGTGATGTGCCATAAATTCCCATGCTTCCATGATGCAGGAGATATATTGCCAATATTATTGCTGCTGCACACTGTATAAGCTGCATGGTATATCTCTGGGGTCTCAGTGAATGGCAAGATAATAGAATGTTTTTATATAGAGTATTTGAGTGTGCGCTTGTATTTCCTACACTTATTCTGAAGTCCTGGAGACACCTGTGGTATAATTGATAGTGATGGCAATGTAAATTACAGTCTGGATAGAATTTAATATGTTCAAGGTAGAGATCACGTTTACTACTGACGTGGCTTCAGAGTTATATCAATACGGTTTCAGAGGTCTGATAAATACCAAGAGTAACTCTAACACTGAAAGTCTAATGCCTGCAATGGCTTTTTTGCACAAGAATTGCAAAAAGGAACATAAACTATATTCTTGAAGTGCACTTCTTCCTCTAATACATATGAGCATTAAGCAGGACGAGACACTGAATTTTGTTTTTCACACTCGTCATTTTGTAATTTTGCCACACATTTCTTCATCACGAGAAACACAAATTAGACTCATAGTTTTTACAGAGGTATTCACCATAATGTTTATGACTAGAGAACTTTCTTATTTTCACTTGGCATTCCTGTGTGGAAGATTGCAATTCTACACCATCATTACTCTGAAGAGTAAGAAACATTTAAAAAAATGTTTTTATTTAAAGTGAATATCACTTAGACAATAAAGATTTTTACCTGCTATATGTGAGAAGTAATGACCCAAATGGAAATAATGAAAATAAGCATCTGGGGTGATGAATGTAACATTTTAATGCACCTTGTCAAGATACAGATTTAGCTTGAACTCTGGAGGGACTATGGAATCTTTTTATACATCAGTATTCTCTATTTTTTTTTATTGGCCTATCTTTCAGGTTTCTGAGTAAGCAGTGACCATAAATAGTAACAGGATAAAATATGTTAGAGCATATTTAAGTAATGATAAGATGTTCAACCAAGATATCATTCTGAGACAGCATTTCATTAACTCTATCATGGCAACAGGAGATCATCTCTGCTTAACTTGCCATGTTTTCCAGACAAGCTTATCCAAAGGACTCAAGCTTCTGGTCATTAATGATCAAAAAGTGCGTAATGAATTAGTTACACTCATAAATTTTAATATTCTAGTCAAACCGTATTTTAGAAAAACATATTTCCATTAAGTCCTCTCAAATTTCCCACAGGAGTTTTAATTTTCACTTAAAATACCTCACGCACGGTACCTCTTCCAAATACCCTTGCCTGCACTTGGTTAAGTTGATGCCATAACTTTGAAGAAGTCTCGTGAGCACCTGTGAAACATCACCATGTTTGATTGTAGTTTGGTAAGATTTCTTAACTATTATTTTGCTTCCTGTTATTGTTTTTGGTAGGTAGGTTTTTTTCTTCAACAGAAAGTGTCTGCACTCTATCAAAATATCAAGACATATCACTGACCGTCTCAATATTAATCTTATTTGTGGTAAAATGGTGAAAATGTTCCCTCTGGAAAGTACAGAAGAGATGTTAAAACAGCCAGTGGGGTCAGTTGATACTGAATTGCTTTTTCTGTATATGAGTAAGAAATTTTCATAATAACCTGATGAGCGTTACATGGCTCAGGTTCAGAAGCCACAACTCAGTGTCACGACTGAAGTCTTAGTGTATGGCACTAAGCTGGAAAAGAAATCAGTAGGAGGTCAGTAAAAAATTACTATGATTGTATGTCAGTGCGCATAGGCCTCCAAAATGTTGAGCTCTCCCAAACTATATCCCTCAGTGGAACTAAAGGCTTTGTCATGTGGATTAAAAATGTAAGGGTATGTTTTGCAAATTACTTCCCTCATGGGGTGCCAGAAAACAGAAAAAACACCATCCAGATTTCACATTTGAGATGGATGCCTCTGAAGGGAGAAGCCTTAGAGTGGAAAATGGGTTTGTAGCACCATTTTTTATAATTAATCAAGAGTAAATCTCAGAAGAGAGTGCTTTTAGACACGAACTCACGTGCGTATGTACACGTGTACATACACATAGAGAGAAGAGTAACAGCACACAACATTATACCAACATCCAAACGAGCCTCTGTGTCCTTTAGAGCCTGACACCCCTGTATGTGTGTCACATTAAAAGATGCATGTACAAGAGCTGCATATGCATAGTTATGCTTGAGATTCATGTCAGACAAAACCTTAGTATGGAAAGAAGACTGATGGTATTAGAGCCTCCAAGGGTTCAACAGAGGCTGTTCCTTACTTCTTGTGTATTCCATCCCTGTATGCTAAAAGTGTTTACGTTTTTATCGGACAGTAAAAAATAAAAAAAAACCCTGACAGGAATATAACCACTTTAGATAAGCAGAAATAAGTAAGGAAATGCAGAACTTCTAAAAGGTAGAGCTACAGCATTGCTCGTGCATGTAAGAAAACAGGAGTCGATTCTGGCAATTAGTGTAGTTGGTACTCCACTACAGAGCTGCTCAAAGATTCAGCACTGGGACACGGATGGCAAGAAATCCTGCACCTTCCCTTCTGCAGCTGTTCTGAGACGGAGCTGGTTACAGTGTGGTGCCAACAACTGGCATTACAGCACAGTCGACAACGCACGTACCCAGCAGCGACCAGAGAGGGCTGTAACAGGGGTAGCCAGAAAGGCTGCAGCATCTCTTCCCTTTGCCTTGTAAACTATATTCCATTTTCACTTAAAGGATGCCCACACACTTCTCCATTTCATTGTCATGCCTGTGCAAAGGACACTGAGGTTGTCTCCACTCACATAAAGTCTGCTCAGGTGCAAACTTCATACATAAATGACTTGCACAAATTGTGATGAATCTCGGCACAAAATACATTCATAAGACTTCCCTTTCCCTAATTTACATGTCTATAATGCCAATGCCTGCACCTGAGCTAGTTAGTTCAGGTTTTCTAATTGCTCAAAGTTATAAGCAGACACTTTCAAAGGTATGTTCATCTACTTTATTTTGATTGTCCATTTTAGGATGAGATGCACTGCACCACAAAGATGCCTTTTCCTCTACACTGTCTTTGAAGGAAATCCAGAATGGAAATAATAAATTTCCTTTTCATCAGATTAATCCCTCCATGCTTTTCAAGTCAAAGAACACCTTGTAAAAGACACTTCCTCTAGGAGTCCAGAGGTTCATCCTGAGCCTCAGTCTTTATGTACAATCCATGTGACAGTTTAATGACCTTAGCTGTTTTTCCTATCCTGCTGTGAAATTTTTATTCTGGACGGTTATGATGGGAGAAGGAGGGCACTCCTTGTTAAATTACTAAACTTTCAAAGAAGCTATCAACTGTTACATGACTTCCACAAAGCCATGTAATATACCTTGTAAGGGAGGTTGCCATAACCATCTGACAGGCAATTAGCCATAAACTGCGGCTGCATCGCCAAGCACCTTTACAAGGTTTCCTAGTGGCAGCTGGATGTGCTACAGACATGCAGGCCATGGGTGGGCAAGTGCAGTTTCCCTAGCTCTGTGCTGTGCTTCTCTCCAGGAAGTAGAATCTGTCTCAGCCATTCAGAGGCTGAAACTGGATCCGTTGTGTTGCTGGGGCTCCACCATTAATTACCCTGAGGATTATGTTTAAGGCATTCAGCTGAATTTGGAAATGGTCTGGAGCCAAAAGGAGAGTGGCACGAACCTCTCTGTTGCAAATGTCTGAAGCTAGTCAGCAGAAGGTGCTACACTTTACAACACATAAATTTGTCATCTTCTATAGCTGCAGATTCTGTGAATTATAGTTACTCTACATGGAGGCAAACAAGGTAGGAAACACTGTTCTATTTTTATTTTAATTAGTCCCATGAATTTTTACTCATCTAAAATATCAGAAACCTACAGATTTACACCTACACGGGTATTTTAATATCATTAGTTGTCTACTCTGAATGAATCTGATTAACTTTCAGTTGAATTTTACATAGGGAGCAACAAAGTTCTTTCTGTTAGCAGGAGAGCTGGTTTTGAATGTTCGCATTCCTGTTTGGAGTGATCTATGGGTAGTCTGGAATCCCATAACAGGGAGGATTTTTTAGAAAATAGCTGGCTGCCTGATAGAGTCAAAAAGTAGCTGCTGTAGCAGTAAATCTCTGCCATAGTTTAGCATAAAGGCATATCTAAACAGGGAAACAGAGTCTTGCATTTTAGAAGCATATATGAGAAATGAGTGACCAAAAAATGGCTATTTCATCAGGGAAGAGATATATATAAAATCAAAACATGCCATGAAATTGGATTCTATGATACATTTCAAAATGAGGGGAAAACCAGCAGATTAATGTTTGTACATTTTCAGCACTCCTGCAGTCACCTTGTACTTAACATTAGCCATGAAATGATGGCAGAATCAAACTCAGTAAATATTTATTTAGCTCTAAGGTATTAAGACTAATCCCTTCAGTTTTCCCCTCTGTTGTTCTTTCACACAAATGTGAAAAAGTTGGCACATGCAAACTTTAATTCACTAGTGGTAAGCTAAGTGGATATAGAGCCATTTTAACTTACAGAGGTACTTGCATAAGCAGTTACAAAATCATTACAGTGTTGCTGTAACATAGGAGAAAAGGTTTAAACTTTGTAGTGTAGTGGCTCTTATCTGATTGGTGGATCAGAGGTCTTCTGTACAAAGGCCTGAACTCCACCATTTCATGAGGAGAATTTTGTACTGAGGATTTCTGTGCTGCAACCAGGAGCTGACAGATGCTTGGTGGGGTTTTACTGGATCAGCTTTACATCACTTCAGAAAAAAATAAGTGAAAGAACGTGGTCCAAGTCCTTCTTGTCTTTTGCATCAGCACAGCGTTTTTAACAGCTAACACTTGTACACTCTGGAATTGTGCCACGTATTTTAACTCTTCTCTGCCCATTTTATGAGCTCTGCATGTTCCACTTCCATGCCAAAGCTCTGATGTTGGGGTCTGGTGTGTTCCAAACACATCTTCCGGATATTCACTTCTGAGTGCCACAAGCTTTCTGCTGCTGTAGCTGTCCCATTCTGCTTCTTCAGCAGATCTCCATGACTTCAGGAAATAAAGCAAGCTCACACCTGCCCTTATATCTGTCTATGCAAGATGGCCTTAAGCCAGTTTTTCAATGAACTCTTTGGGCTCTTGATGAGCTTCTTACCATGGCAGGTTTTTTCTACAAAGCTGCCTGGTCGTACCCTGTACATCTTCCAAAGGACAGTTTGAATTAAGCCAGGCCTATCTGCACTCCTAACCTCATTCCCTTCTCTAACATACTTCAGTTCTGAGGATCTAGTTAGGTTGGTCATGGTCTAGCCACTGTCAGTCCATTGTGTTACCTGTGAACATTGAAAAAAACAAATTAATTGCATTGTCACATATTTATTAGGTGCTTTTTTTTTTCTTCCGAAATGTAACTGGGTCTAAATTGATATGCATACACTGGGTTATTGACACCTACAATTACTATTAATACAGCAGAGCAAATTATGATTCTATTTAGCTCAATAATTGCAATAAAAATATGGAAAAAGTCTTCCACACTGAAATAGAAATGGACTCATTCTGTGTATTTTTCATTGAAATGCTGCATTTTGTTCTCAGATTATGTGCCTCTAATTATTTTGCCTTTAAAAAATATAGACCATTTGCCAATAAAAAACGTTGTTTGAAAGAAGAAACCCAAAATGATTCATTAAAATATGTCAAAATAAGCAGTTGGTGATTTTAAAATGAAACATTTCAGATCTTTTTACACTGCTTCCATATTTTTTCAGCTGTAATTATTTGCCAAATTACATTCATTGGTGTGAACAATTTCGGTCACTTTAAAACTGTACTTTCAGTGACTTCACAGTAATTGAAAAAAAAATTACCTCTTCCTGCTGTTCTAACAATAAAGGATGTAAAAATATTCTCTGCAAAATGGAGCAGGAACAATAGACACAGTCATAACAGCTGAATAAGAAACAATATTTCTGTTTCATGTAAGTAATCCTGTAGGCATTTTCCAACCTGTCTGCATTTAACAGCTGTGAGTGGTCTACAGCTATATCTAAAAGCTTTCTAGCACCTCATGTAAAACATTTTTTCATCTCCCAGGCTGAGGTTCCTCTCTTGCCTGAGTTAGAGTCTGCATTTGAGTCTCAAATACATATCCCTGCATCAGTACTTTAGTGACTCCTTTATCAGGGCCCACGCTGTCTTCTCTGTCTACTGAAGATGTTTAATGTAATAAACATGATTTGGTAAATATGGGTTTACATGTGTCAGAGAACTTTTAGTCTTGGAGATTCTCACTCTCACCAGAAATTCTAGCCTTTTTGAAGATGGTGTATAATCCCTTGTGAGAAAATCTGATTTGAATTCACCTACACTTTCTGATTATAAAAAGTGATTTTGGTGTAATTTCCTAACTCACAGTAATGAAGTCAGATCAGTGCTTCTGTACTGTTAAGGTTAACACATAGGCTGAATTCTACATGTGCCAGAGACATTTTTGGTCATACCAGGCATATAAAATACAGCATATGCATAAGTCTTTGCAGAATCAGGTTACTCATAAGAAAAGTTGCATCTAATACACCTATTTAGATAAATATATTCATACACAGGTAGAAAGATGCAACATATGAGAATGATGACTGGGTTGCAACTATAATTCTATTTTGCTTAGAACACAAGAAATGTTCCTCTGGTAACATATAACTAGAAAACCATAAATTACTGTCAGTCTTCTACCTCTGTGGCCTTAACTTTTAAAAGACATACTTATGTATTACTAGTCAGGGATATATAAATATTTAATGGCATAGAGCTCTGCTCATAATACACCAAAATTAAGGACTATAGCATTTTTCCTCCAGGAAAGGAGTTGCACAGACATAATTTATCCTGTTTTCCACACATAGAGTGGAGGGCACAATGTCTTCTCTTTATTGACTGAACAGAGCACCAAAATCACCTTTTTGGCCAGAGTTCTAACACCCCAGTTCTCATGCAGGGTTAACAACCTTACAAGTGAAGTTATTTATTAGTGCCTCACTTAAGTTGTTTTCTTTCCTCATGGGTTCCTTATGGGTACGAGTTACTCCTGGGGACATTCTGATTAGACACAAGAGGAAAATTTTTCACAAAGAGAATAATCAGTCACTGGAATCCCACCAGGGACTGTCTAACACTGGACACTTTTAAGATTCAGCTGGGCCAACTTGTCCACACTGTGCTTTTGCCAGAAAAGGTTGGACCATGTGATCCTTGACATCCCTTCCAAGCCAGAATTCTATGATTCTATGAATCTCCTTTCTGAGATTATTAATATTACCAATCATAATACAAGTCAGTCTAACCTTGGAGAAGCTTTTTTATTCATTTGCCTTTCTGAGAACTTAAAACCTTGATGGAGGTGCCTCATGGGAAATTGAAGTGATACAACCAGCAAACAACGCAGATAAAAATGACTGTCAGGGTTTAGACTGAGTATTTTAGATCAGAGTTAGCCAAGAATCCTTGGAAATTTGATGACAATTGGCTATACATTTTGTGCTATCAAAATGTGAAACTCTTCTGTCCTGGTGAAAATGTGCTTGGTTTCTCGTTGAATATCTACATGTTTTTGGGGGCTGTTGGCATTTATGCTTGAACACCGCCTCTCCCCAACAAGATCTGTTAGAATCACTCTGTTACTGATATAACCACAACTATTTATGCAGTTTATTTAAACCCCATGCTAATAAAATCATTGCACCATTACACGGCTCATGACAAACTATCCATTTCTGAGGTTCAAAAGAGTCAGACTTGGGGTGTCAGGGGTTCAGGATAACCAGGACTATCTGCTACTTCTCTGTATTTCTCATTTTACTTACTGTGAGTTTCATTCAACTGGTTGCCAGCAGAGGAAGAATACAATTGATTAAAAATAAAGAATCGCTAGAAATAACATGAAATAATAACTGCAGTTTGAAACAGGTAAGTTAAATATCCAGCCCACTCAAGGCTAGTGACAGTAGTCTATAGTGGAACATGTAATCTTCTCTGAAAATGCAGCTCATGAACAGATGCTACCCTTCCTGAACCACATGAAATCATTTACACAACAAAACTGTAAATATTAACAAGTTTTTGTGATCATATTATATCCATGCCCTGCAAAGCCATGAGGTAATGGCTTTTCTCGGATTTGTCATTCTAGGTGTCTCTGCCCATGGCAGGGGGATTGGAACTAGATGATCTGCAAGATTTTTTACAACCCAAACATTTCTATGATTCCATGATTCTGTGATTCCATGATTCGATGATAAAAGGGCTGACAGCTTGCATTCCCTAAAAGTCAATATGGCCACCATCGTGGTGTTTCATGATCGAGTAACTTCAGGAGAAAAATCTGAAAAACAGTATTTGTCAGGTTGGCATCGTTTTTCATGCTCATCAAACTGTTTAGAGAGCTTAGCTGAAGTAAAAAGTGAAACAGCATAGCAGCTGGTCCAAAAAGATCCTTAAACATTTGATAGACGACATACGTGAGAGAAAGCATTGCTCTGGCTGAGAGAGGGTGAATTGCAACAAAGACCCCAATTTATTTTTGCCATTCTGCCCATTATACCTAAGATTACAGCAGAAAACAAAGAAATAATGGCATTGTTCCTTTCAAGTGCAAAGCGTGACTGACTGCATTTCATTCTGCTCTGTCCCTTCCACAGATTAAAGCCCAAGAGTGACGACTATGTTTTCACACCAAACTATAGATACATAAATAAATCACTAAATAAAACTGATCATCTGCTGCAGGACAGATGTTACCAAAGCACTTGTGGTACAGAAGTGAAATTGTTATTAAAAACATTTGCAAACAACTCTATGACTGGAAAGCAGCAAAAATCAAGAGATTCATATTTAATGTTGGTACTTTTCTCTAATTCAGATGTATTAAAAAAAGAGATGCCATATGCTCAGGGGTGGGAACAGGGTGGATATACCAAAGTGACATTATATAGAAACTATAATAAAATCACTGTTGAAGAATTGATCCCATATGACATGCTGCTCAATGTGCTTAGATGTAAAGGAACTGACAAAACATAATTAAATATATAATTAGGCCTTAAAACTTGTTGTTGAAGGATAGTATTGAGGATGCAACTAATTTTATGAGGCATTAGCAGGTGTGAGTTTGTGGGCAGGAGAAATATGTTCTACAGCCTGTGTTTCTCAAGGTATTTACATCTACATGTCACTTAAGAGAAAACTCAGTCTAAGTGGGTTCCTCTCATTCCTGAAGTCACATATGAGTATGTTCTACCAGTCAAGCCTCTATTCCTCCTTGGTCGTGTCTGATAAAGGATGACATCAGAAGAATGTCAGGTGTTTCAGTCACTGTACACCTCATGTAGAATATTCCTTTAAACTGATATATTTCATGTAAGTTGAAAAGAGGACTTTTATATTTCTGTTACAGGATGGGCTGACTTGGATTATTTAATCCTTTCTGAGTGGATTGCTATAAATTAAGGGGAAAAAACCTCAGGCCTTGTGAACACTTAAATAAGGTGTAGGTGTACCCTCACTCCGCCCTCCACCCCCACCAGCTAAAATATTACAAATCCAAACCTCATTTTTGCAGAATCTGAAAACATTTGTGAATTTGGGACAGCTTCCAGAAACTTGCAGAATGTCTCATTCTGGAGGACTGCAACAAGGAAACAGTAAATATTTCTGAAATGAAACACTGATACTTCACATTTAAATTATGCTTTTGTTTAAAAACTGGCCTAATTTGAAGGGGTCAAAAATGTGTATAAAAGCCAAAAAATTGAGCAATTATTTTTTTGGCACAACTGAAATTACATTTTTCCCTGGATGACCAAACAAAAATATCCACTGTTATGTGCTCTTAATCTACTCAGATTTTGTCCTTGTTATATAACGATTTTGATCAGGAGGTGATTTCTATGTAAAACAGTTACATAATCACAATTTAGGTGTAGTTATTATCAATAAAGGCACTTTTTTTTCTTACAGGTATAAGCTTTTTGCTTCTTCATAAATGCAGCTTTCGCTTGTATATGGGAATAATTGAAGAGGTGCAAGATATTTACGTAGATGAAGACTTCACACTCAGTGATGCCTTCGTGTGTACCAGTGTCGCTTCTCTTGGTTGAAAGACACACCTTGGGACAGATCTCAGGTTAAAGCAGAGTTTTGAGGTTTTCAGTTTGCTTATAACAGTATCTATTAAAAAGATGTGTAGAAATGAAGCACTTTTTGTGCACAGAGACTTGTTTTTAAAGTTTAATAAGGTTCCTTCAGGTCTTTTTTTTCTCAAAGGATCAAAAAGTGTGTAGGTGCATTCTGGGCTACCCTTTTCAGGCTGAAAGTAGAAGGGGAAATTCAGAATTCAATTACATATGTAAAACTGTAAAGTAAAGCATAAAAGCTGTCTAAAATTAATATGCACTCCTCTTTACCACTCAAAGTTTTAAAAAACTTGATCTGTGAGATAAAATGTACTCAAAAATCATTCAGAGACTGAAACCTTCATTTAGTTTCAGGCCAACACCAATTTTTATAGATACTGAAAAAAAGCAGAATAGAAAATGCTATGTACACAGGCTTCATACAGTAGAACCTACAGGTATAACAATGTGACCTTTTATTACTGAACCATGCTATGTTTCAATCTTATGCTGGTTTTTGAATTCTCAGAAGTTAAGATGGTCTCAAGTGTATCAAACATGGATGTAAGCAGCAGGAATACAGCATGTTACTGCGGTTACCTTGTGACTTTACCTTGATGCATCTTTCATACACTACATCTCCAAGCTGTATCCCTAAGGCACAGGTAGGCATAACCTCTGGGTTCATGCACTCCACTCATCACACCGTGGAAAACCAGCTGCATTTAACTATCAATTCACAGAGGAAAAGATGAGGGAAAAGAAGAAAAACAAATTTTACGCCATTTTTAGTAGTTAAATTGTTGCCAAGATGTGCTCATTTCTAAGGATAAGAATAAGCACTCTCAAGGAAAATGAAAAGACTAAGGGAGGAGCAGTTGAGATGATTAAGAGAGTAAGTCTAAGAAGAAAAAAGAGCAAGCTCCTCCAGGGAATTCTAAACCTGCTTCTACTCCCATAATTAAGTGAAGCTAGTGTAACAGTGCAGATACTAAAAATGAATAAATGTTCACATTAAAATGAATGTTAAAACTCCCTTTTCCTTTTCCTTGAATCAGGAACTAACCTCCTGCTGGGGCTGAGATCATGTCAGTGAATTGGCATAATGAAAATATCACAGCAAAATGTAGGTATGCACTATAAAATTGTGAATTCATTGAGATACATATTTCTTTTTTGGAAGTCATCTTTCTTCTTTTTGACACTGTAGAAAAGAAGACTGATTTTGGTTATCTTTAGCTGTGAGAGAAACCTCTGTGAAAGCAGCAAGAATCTTCTTACAGAGCTGGACCAGGACCATCTTGGATAAACATCCCTCCTCCACCACTATACCACGCAGGGGCTGGATGAAGCAGCAGGACAACGTGTCTCCCTGGTGCAAGGAAGTCAGCCAGACTGTGGAGGTGTGCCTAGAGGCGTGTTTGGCCACTGGAGAGACCAGTGCCAAGGGCAGGGAACTGCAGTACAAGGATGTCCAACTAGCACCAAGCAGACTGGCAACATCCTCAGCTTCTGACTAATAGTTTGGCCAGGGAGCAGCCCCAGGGTGAGTGACACCATTTAGCATCCTCTCTCTGCTGCACCAGCTACTCTCCAGCTACAGACCAGGGTCTGGTCCTTTGGGTTTCTTCCCCTCTTTCTAAATTCTAACCACATTACTGCTTTTAAAATGTCATACTACCATAACAAGCCCTCGCTTGCTCATTCTCTCTTTTTCCTCTCTTCTCCACCCATTCCCTTCACTTTTCTCTTTCTTGCCTTCCTGTGCTCTTTCTGCTCATCTTAGATATCAAATGCTCATGCCTAGAAAGGCTGTAGTTTTAGAAAAAAGCATGCAAATTTTGCATCTGTCCAAACAGACACATATGAATCAAGGGTGTTTTGTATTTATTAGTATAAAATATCACATTTCAATAAAAGTACAAATAAATAGTTAAAGAGGAAGAAAGAAAGGCAAGAAAACAAGCATACAGGAGAGCAAGAGACTACAGTAAAGGGAAGCAGAGCAGAAAGAAAACAGGGAAGCACTGTCTTGCAAATATGCTTCTGAGAGGAATCCTAAAGTTTTCTGTTCTCTTTGTCTATGAAGTAAGTGGAGAGAGATCTAACTGGAAAGTCTACCATTTCCTCACCTATTATTTTCTGTCTGCCAGAAATGCATGAGGAATTTACTTAGTTGGCTGTGAGTTTTAAATCTCTTGGCTGAGACAACAGGAATCACAGTTGCACTGCAGACTGGATGATATGTACTCCTGATCACGGGTATGAAACAGTGCTGGAGAGTGATTATTGTCAGTAACTGCATTACTCTTTTGTGACAAAAAGCCTGAGGTCTGGAACTTTTCTGAGACACATCGAGAGCTTGACCACTCTAGGAGTAAGAGAACCAATTTTCTAGTTGTACTTTGCAATGCAGAAGGAGTCAGATACTCATATTTCTCCTTAAAGGGATAGTCTTTGATTGAAACAAGATTTAAGTATGTCATCTTTAATAGGATTGGCAAATAGATTTTAAAAATATCATATACCATGCAACTGTATGTATGTTATTCTTGGCTAAGCTTGTTTATGATTTAAATCAAAATATTATGATAGATATTTTACGAGGTGACAACACAGATTGTTTTTCATTATACTGTTATGCAAAGAGTGGGAAACATGAGAACAATCCAGCTTTACAATATATTCCTAATTTTAATCATTTCTGCATAACAGTCATGGTTATAGACCATCCTTCCCCAAAAATTCCTCAGTGTATCCAACAGTATTAAAAACATACTCTACCAGTGGTAAGCCAGACTGTGTGCTGTGGAGTGTTGTCTGAGCCCTTCCCAAACACATCCATGGATGATCAGAGCAAGGAGTCCACCACTGGGTCAGGAAACACATGCACATAAATATGCAGACCATGTCCTTTGGTCTTGCTGGCATCGCTGTCAGTCACGCCTGCTGCACAGCCCACGGAGATGCTTTTCCATTGCTTTCTAGACAAGGAATTGGACAGGCACCTTTCTCCACACAGCACAGAAAATAGGCAGCAGTTTTGCTGAGGCACACCCAGAGACGATTACTCTGACTTCAGCTGGAGGGCCGATGCAGAAGCAAAACCACCTGTTAGCAAATAGCAGAAACTCCATGCAATAACAGGCTAAATATCTCACCCAGCTGGAAGCATGTGGAAAAAAAAGAGGCAGGTTTTGTTTGGGGTTGGTTTGGTGTGGTTTTATTTTAAAGGGTCATAACGGGTGGTGGTGTGCAAGCATCACCAGGGAGGCCCCGTCCCATCCATTGGAATGGAGGCGAGAGTGTTGAGAAAAGCACATTGTTCTGCCACAAACCTATTTGCCCATTCCCACTGAAGTGAATAGCCCTTCATTCCAGCGGGAATTTGTGCCGTCACTTCAAATGTTATGCATATAAGTTAATTTCACACTGCTTCAGGACTTTGTTTTCAAACTACCAAAAGGGTTAAGAACTGAGAAGGAAACACTTGCCAAACTCCCCAGTCTAAACTAAGGGTAAGGGATTTTTTTTGGCATGGGGGGAAGGGCAGGTGGGTGGACAATGGCCAGAAAGTGAGGGAAATAGGGACTGGAAATAAAGTACAGTCTTTTGTATTTCTACAGCTTAAAGATGCTTTTGAACAGGACTGCTGCCAACTTTGGAAAACCATCTTTTTATGGAAAAAATATGCCAGTGACAACGGATTTAAAAGAACAGAGCCAGTATGTCCTATACGCATTTATTCCATATTATGCAAGATTAATTGTTTGGAGCATCATGCCTTCAGGAGTGTTCTAAGCATCAGGGAGCCAAATTTAGACTTGATATCATGAAGTCAAATTTCCTTTTGTACCACAAAGTCCCCAGGATGCCTGATTACAACAGTGATGAATCTGGCACTGGAAGATGTTACCTACAGACTGGGCACAGTTCTGCTTAAATATGACAAATTGCATTTGCTTCCTTAGCCTGCATGAATCGATGTACACAATTTGGTGCTAGACCTTCAAAACATTTTATTTTAAACAGGCTTAATGCTTTTTGTTGTTTTGGAATGAGAAGAAATAAAAATATTATAGCAGATGGCAATTTGAATACAGTTGTCACAAATAGGATTTTAAGGTTGCACTCTCAATTACACTATGGCCCCATTATATTTCCTACCCATCCTAAGAATGCCTTAAATTTGGTGTAAATGTAATTATGAAATGTGATTTGTTTCAACTGCTAACTATAGAATGGGATTTATCTATATAGGACTCATCTATACAGGGAAATGGAATAATTACACCCAATTAAAACAACTACCTGAGATGTTACATCAGCAAAGCCACAGCAGTATAAATTATTCTTCTACAATTATGCTCATTAGTTTTCCCGTGTAAAAAGGCTCTTATCATAAATAAAAATGGGTCTCTAATGATTAATTCAGTATTATATTTATCCAGGTTTATTGGCATGGGGGAATACATTGGTTACCATGGAATCAAAAGGCAGAGTCTTAACAGCAGAGTAAAGGACCAGGCATCAAAAGTATCAGCAGAGTGAGAAACTCTCTTTTAAACAAAAAGGTTTGCCATATGAATCTGTCTATGAACCTTTGGACAGCATCCTGTGTACCACCCGAATGACCCCATATCCCTACTGCAAATTGGAGCGAGAAGAGTTTTGCACTAGCTGAGGATTAGACTGGCAAAATTACATTGATTTCATAAAACTTTGAGTCCTTTCAGTTATGTTGGTTTTCACAGCAAAATGTTGAGGAATGTCCAACATCCATCATAGCCAGCAATTTGCTTGTAGTAACTCTTCGCCTGAATTCTGTTTTGTTTCACAGTTACAAATTAATGAGGCCAGTTAATTGGCAAACACTCAGTGTGGCTGAAGACCCAATGAACATACTATTGTGAGCATCTGATAAACTAGCCATGCATATCTTTGAGAGAAACTGCTTTCATGTCCACTGTCAAAAGAAACCAAATATTACCCTATTTTGAGGAATATGTGGTGCTTAGGTGGAACCCATTCGCCATAGTTGTTTGAGCAGCAAGTACGGTATTTATAGCTATTCAGTATTTTCCTTGAGGTTTTGCAAGCATAGTGCATCCAAAATGAAAAAGCACATCTAGACTGTAAAGAGGCAAGACTCTCGAGCCACTTCTTTTAAGGTTGGGGATACATCCATTGACACTGTACCCACAAAACTGACGACCAGCACCGAGATGGAGCAAAGAAACTGCATTTCTTAGAAAAGTCACCTTTAGTTTTGTGACCTGGTTACAGACTGCTCTAATTCTGCAACAGCCCTTAGCTGGACTCCTGGGACCTTGGGCAACGGCATGAATTCCCTCTTCACCTCGAGCGGCCACTTTACCTCGACAATACTCAGAGGATTGGTCTCCGCCCGTGACTGGGGCACCATCGCTCCCTGCGGAGCAGCTCTGCCCTCGTCGGTGGCAGCGTTTCCCAGAGCAAAGCTATGTGCTGTGCCACAGCCAAGAATCCCTGCAGGCACTAGCGTGACAGAAACCCTGCCTGCTGCCCCCGGACCCCTGCAGGCCCCACTGCGAGGGCTGCACAAGGCCGTATTTGGTATTCCTCGGTGAGCTCTGCACAGGGCTCGCTCTGCTCCCACACGGTTTCAGATCTTCGGATTCTGCATCTCTCGCGGACTCGGGACGGGGTCCGCACCGCCTCGTAGCCGTGCGCCGCACGCTTGCCGTGTGCCGCCCAGATGCCTGCACAAGCCCCGCTGGGAGGTGCCGTGGGAACGGTGCCCCTGCGCGGCCCCTCGCTGCCCGGCACACACTGCGCGCCCCGCACGGGGCTTTGCCAAGGGCAGCGTAAGCGACGCGAGGACAACGCCGGGAAAGTTTATTGTTGGCAAAACCACGGGGCACGGGCTGCGCGCCCGCGACCAGCGGCCCCAGCGCGGGGTTCCAGCCCAGCGGGCAGCCACCCCCGCCGAGGAGGAACCGGCCCGGTCCCCCGCGGTCGTCCGGGAGCGGCCCCGGCCGAATCTCCCGGCTCCCGGGAATGCCCACGCCCGGTGCCTGCCAGAGAGGGCTGCGGCCGGTCCGCCGGCCGTTCTCCGGGGCTCCCCGCCCGCGGCGAGTGATGCTGGCCGGTCCCCAGCCGGCGGGGCAGTGGCCGCCCAGGTCACCCCTGCCCGACGGCGGGGAGCGGGGGCGGCAGGAGCCGCAGGGGCGGCGGCGGGAGCGCGGCGCGGGTGGTGATTCCGGCCGGGCGCTCGGGGCGGTGGCGGGAGGGACGGGGCGGGGCGGGG
>VWPU01006682.1:0-58963 GCA_013398955.1 Callaeas wilsoni
GCAGGTGCGGTGCCGGAGCAGCGCTGCTGCCGGCGGCCGCGCCGGGGCCGCGGGCCAGGCCGAGCTGGCAGCCGGGGCCGCTCCCCTCACAGCTCACTGCCAGCGGCACGGGATCCTCGAGCCGGGGAGCGGCCACAGCGCCGCACGCTGCCCGAGGCACGGGGGCAGCCGCAGGCACCGAGAGCTGCCGCAGGCTCCGCCGCACGGCCGCGGTTCCGCACAGCCCAGCAGAGCCACCGCGGGGCCTCAGGCCACCGGCGAGCCCGTCCCGCGGGCAGCAGGAGAGAAGCGGCGCTGCCATCAACACGTTCGTTAACAGGTCATCGGGAGCGAGCAACTAATGAGCCGCACACAAAAACGCCTACATAAAACGATATAAAACAACCAGAAATCCCAGCAGCTGCTTTTCCCAACAGTATTGGAAAGATCATTTCCTGCACAGCCTCCTTAAAGAGTCTTAAACAGATTTCTTAAGAAAAGCGCAAGTAAATTATTGACCAAGTCTAACACCTAATATTTTGGAAATTGTTTCCAAAATTTTTCTACATGCAGGATCTGCACGGCTGTCAATATGTCAGAGTCTGTGTTTCAACACAGCTGTTAAGTGTTAAAGCATAGCATTCTAGAAAAGGAAGGAATCAGTCTGAAGAAACTACAAATAATCTTCATTATTAAGCAAGTAGGTATTACCAGAGCAGTTATCAAAGACTTGCACCCTTAGAGCAAGCATTAAGGTGCTGGCGGAACAAAACCAACATCCACAGATCAAGGAAGGACAGAAGAATAATTAGTTCAAAGTTCTAATCTTAATTATAAATAACTAATAGGAGGCTTCATAATTGAAAGCTTCCACTCATGATAATTTTTTCATGCGCAATTTAGGGATCTGTCATTGCAGTCAGCACAGTGTTATGAAAGCACACTCTGGCATTGGGGTGTCCTTGTTTCACATTTACAAGGTTTACCAGTGAGAATCAGTGAGAAGCTTTCATGTCAAGAAAGCAATACGTCCAAACAGAAAGGAGAATTAATTAAAACTTTGGGGGATTGAAATAATTCCTTTAGTTATTACTTTTACACACATTTTAGCCAACCGGCCCCATGTACAGAAATGTGCAAATACTACAAGGGAGGCATCTTTTTCTCACACATTTAGTGAACAACATAAAAATCAGATCACACCCTAGGTCTCCTCAAATTCACCTTTCTCATAATCAGAGCTGGAACCTCATTTCTGTTGTAGGATGAAAGAACACTTCTGCACCACATATACACCGAAGCACTCAGCTCCTACAACACTTCATATCCTATTGCTGATTATACTAAGATTTCTCATCTGTTTTCTTTTCTGCTTACAATTACAGGCTAAGGCACAATTTTAAAAACATTTAGATATACATATCTATATGTCAGTAGAACTGAAAATTCCAAGTAAGTACACCTGAGAGAACAGCACTTTGTATGAGGTACTAGAGAAGTGTTTGCTGTTTACCTTCTGGGCACTGACAGCTGAATCCACTGATGTGGGATGAGCAGGTACCTCCATTCTGGCATGGCTGCTGGATGCAGTGATCAATCTCTGACTGGCACAGCTCTCCAGTGTAACCTACAAAACAGCTCACAATATTCAGAAGCTGGAGCAAAAACAAGGATTTACCACTAAATGTATTGCTCAGGCACCCAAATAGTACCATTACTTTTCTTGAATAAAATTAACCAATGTAAGTAATAGAATACGGGACAATCTTCTAATTTCTTATAAAATGAGATTTCTAATTAAAACATATAGAGACTACATCTGTTGTATTTTACCAACAGCAGTATTCTGACATCACTAGTGAATTGGCAATAGGTGCTGGGTCCTCATCAGTATCCATATAACTAAAAAAATAAAGTAATTTTGGAATGGTTTTCAAATGCAACTTGAATCTCAAGTCAATAATCTTTAGCAAGACTTTAAACAGAACTTGACACTATGAATTATTTGTGCATATGCTGAATGACTGTCATTTGCTCCTACTTCTGGGCTTCAAAAAGAGTGTTTATTTTAAGTGGGAGCTGTGAAGAACTGCTCAGCACAGTTGCAAACTCTTCCAAATAAGCTTCTATAAGTTCACAAGCTACAGATTGTGTGTGCTATACTATTTGACCATAAGCTTGCTTTGTTCCATATGTCTGATGTCTGTAACACTTCCCCAAAAAATGAACAAACTTAAAATACAATCTAAATTATTCTACACTCTATACTTACATTTCTTAAGAAATACCACACATTCCTCTTTTCTAATTTTTATTTACCTTCAAGAAAATATCTTGGATGCATGACTGAAGAAAAAACTACATGCTACACACAGACACATCTTATTTTTTTAAAAGGAACCCTACAAAAAATTATAAATATCTTCCATAATGAGCATGTTTAATTGAAGGGCTGGTGTTAAAGACTAGAAAGCTATGACCAGATGAACACTGCTATGAACAGGTATAGAAGAGAAAGACCCCAAGGTGAGACAGAGGACATACCTGGATAGGATTTAGCTGATGCAGGGGAGAAAAAGGAAAAAGAAGGGGGGAAAAATCCCAAATCAAACAATAGGGGGGAAAAACTCATGGTTTTATTAAATAATTATTTTTAATGTAATCAAAATTAAAATTTGCATGTCTTTTGGGCAGAGTAATACCCACACCTGTTTATGATGTGAGATGTCACTATAAAATAGCTATCAACACAGATTATTATATTTAAAGTTGCTACAGGACTACTACAGAAAAGCATCTATAAGACTTTCTGTGTACCTTCCACTTTTACATGCTATAGAGAGCTAAATTATAAAACTATTCTCTGCAATGCAAAACTTGGAAAAAGCTGGAAAATGAAGCTGTAAGATGATTCTATGTAATCACCTAAACTGGAAGAAAAAAAGGAGGTTGAAAGCCAGAAATGTGGTCTTCTATGGCAAGTCCTCTTGACTGCGTTGAGGCACTTGGAGGGAGGGATGTCAGCTTCACTCTGGAAAACTAGTGATTTTCTGTAATTCTAACTGGTCTCAAAGTCACATAAATTTTACAAAAGCAACAATGAAGTATTATGGAAGACTGCATCCACTGACTTCTTTCATCTATAGGCTTCACAGCTTTTCTAGTTCTCACCTTCAGCTGATTATTTTTATGAATCGTAACACAGTATTGCATGTGCTTAATTAATTTAAACATTCTTCCATCTTTGAACTGTTACAAAGTTTGTGGAGGTTCAAAATTACTCTGGAATTCAACATGTATCCAAAAGAATCTGACACCAAGGCCAAAATGTTGTGCTGCTCTGAATCTCTGCTATAAGAATTAGACTTCCTGCAATTGTCATTACAGCTTGCAGGAAAACTCACCAGAGATGATATCTTATGACAGAGCTATAAAAATAAATATGTCCTATCTTATTACCACCTATAGTGCATGTTTTGTCCATCTGAAAAGAGAATATGATTCAGGAACAGCATCCCAAATATGTTGCAGGGACTAGTAATGCAGAGGTACTAAACAATCACCAGAGAAGGGGGAAAAAAAGCAGGTTTTTTGTGAGATACACATTAAGAATCGTTACACCTCTGCTGATATTTAACTTCATAACATTTCCTTCTATCAGAATTTGGAAAACATGATCATGTTCACATACAAATGTTTATGAAACTTGCATATGGAGACATATAAGATAATTAAATTCTCATCTACAATTTTCTTTAATATTTTTCAAATGAAATTAATATTTTTTAGAAATTCAAAGTTAAATGAAAACAGTTAGTTTTCCTGACTTTTTTTTAGTGTGTGGACACAAATTTTGGTGAATGAAACAATTATGCGTAGAAACACAAACCACTGAAGTTGACAATGGTTGAGCCATTTGAACAACATTAGACATTCAATATTAAAAAAAAAATTAAGAAGAATTATTTTTAAAAAACCAAAAAGGTAAACCTAAGCTTATGTGTGGTGGTCACAGAACAGTCCTGAAAAAAAAAAAACTGATAAGGAAGAAGCTGATGTAAACTAAATTTTGCTGCTGTGTTTTTAGTAGGTAAAGTTCCATTAGTTATGATTAATTCCCTCATGGGGTTAAGGTTCAGACATGTGCTTTCAATGGCATTTTTCACCGATGGAGATTCATCCACTGCCCTTATGTTGTTGTTGCATTTTCTGTCTGTTCTAGTATCTGAAGTTGCACAGTTCACTGCTCTGCAAAAAGATATGCACCCGATGTCAAGCAAAGCTGCATTACTCAAGGCGTAATTCAAAACCTACCAGGCAGGCAGCTGCAGGTGAAATTGTTCCTGTCGTGTTTCTGTGCTACATCCGTGCAGGTCGCGTTGTTCTGGCAAGGCTGGCTCTGACAGGCATCAAATTCTTCACACAGGGAACCCTTGTATGCATCTTCACACTCACAAAAAAATGTTGTCTAAAAACAAAGAGCATGTGTACTTCACAATAAATTTTCAAAGATTATGTTTTCATTTAATACACTTCTGAACAAAGATGGTTTGGTTTTCCCGTTCATGACAATAGTAGATGCCATAAATACATCAATTGAACAAAATTACTCTTTGAAATACTAAGCCTGCACCAATTCTTCAGGTCAAATTTTTAATGATGTTGGGTCATTTCATGTAGACAGGGAGGCTCGGATCAGATCCATAATATCTAAATCATTATACATTTTTTATTCCATTCCAGAAATTAGATTTATAGGCTGAAATAACTGTCAGAATCAGTAATGTGCAGATTTACTGCAACAAAATCCTACTATAGATATGCACTCTTTATGTGACTGGCTCCCAGAGGCTCACTTCAGTGGCACTTCAGCAGTAACACCCCTTTTCAATTCTGTTAAAATGTGTCTTCTTCTCAATGTATTCATTACCTTTTCCAAACTTCACTGCTTAATAAAAATCAAGACCACTACACCTGTTAAAGGTTTAAGGTACCTCCAGGAGGCATGATATGGCACATTTTTGTTGGAAATAAAAAAATAATTAAAATCAGATTTTAAAAAATCTTTAGGTGACTAAGATTGTCAAGGAAGTCTCCAAAAAAGAAGCAAGGAAAGCTCCCTCATCTGTGGTATTCATTTAGATTACATCTGACTCTTTGTTCATTAAACACTAGATGGCAACATCACTCACTCTCATCTGTTTCAAAGCCGGCTCTTTAGTGCTGGAACGCAGCTGTCCCATGCACAAACACTGGAATGCAAAGTGCAGAATATGCATGGAACTACAAACAAAGAGATGGGGGCTTCTATTTTTACTTGGTTTTGCTTCATATGAATAAACAGCTGTGACTTAAGTAGAAAATAATCATCTCCACATAAATAAAAAACTTCACTCAGTAAACTCCAGATTTTACTCTTCCTTACAAATATCACACCGGTAGAGTTATACAAGAATAAATATGATACATCTTCAAAACTCAAAATAATGAGTATGTTATTTATCAGGAGTGCCAGAAGCCCTTCTTATGCGTACAGTCCACACCTATTCTGGAATTTACCCAAGCCTCTTCACAAAACAGCTCTGAATATCTCACACATCACCAGTGACAGGTTTCCAAACAAGGCTGTAGTTCAACAGAAAGACAGGTAAGCAAAATAGGGTCAAAATTATTCTACTTGCACAGCACAGTAACTATCTTTAAAGATAATTCACATGAGCTGTCTGCAGAGACACAAGCAGCATGGCTCTGCCTGCACTAAAAGCTCATCATTACAACGTAGGTATTAATACGTTTAAACAATGCAACAATCAGTCATTGCTTCAACAATAATGATGAAATAGGAAGCTAAAAAAGACTCAGATAATGTATCTCCCCAAGACTTTGATATAGGGATCAATTTACCATAAAGAGTAGTTAACAAAATGGGGTTTGAAAGGTGCAAAAGAAAAGCATTGTAACACTTCAGCCTGAAATGTCTAATGACAGATAACAGTTCTGAGATGCTGACAAGTTATTCTGTGGAGAAGATCAGGTTATCATCACTTACCCCAACTGATACTATTTCTTTTTCCTGAATAGATAACATGTACTAGTCTGTTGGAGGAAAACTGAGTCAACAAGCAGCTCCACACTGCCACAACGCTAGAATTAATGTCACTACGAACTCCAAAATGATCTACTATCAATCAAGAGATCATCTGTGTATTTTACTTGATCAAGTGCAAATCTATCATATAATTTTGGATGGCAATAAAATAAATTTTTAAAATAATTTTCTATTATCCAACCTGTACCATATGATAAATATAGGTGGAATATAGTATCTTTTTGCAATTCTAATTAAGCAGAGTAATAAATACTTTTTTTTTACTATAGCAAAGATGACCAGAACAAAACTACTGTCTACATTAGTATAACTCACAGTGAGTTACTATAATATTTGAGCAAAATGTTGCATGATAATTACATAGTTTGGAGCATACTGTACTTAGGAAAACAAGTCCATATGCAGGACAGCATACATTCAGGTGTACGTGAGGGGTTTTATAATCTGCCTTTTTACACGTTATTATCAAATGGATCTATCTCAAAGCTTCCAGCCCACATAGAAGACACAGAAACCATTGCTATTGAATTCAATATATTATTTCTCAGTGCAGGCAGAAGCCAGATATTTTTGAGGAAATCTCATGGGTTCTAAATCTAGCAATAAAATTTCACATTTACACAGTCAGCTCATCCATATTTTACATGGGAGAGACAAAGTTATGGAACAGAGCAATCTGTGAGAGAAACAACCCCTTATGTAAGCAAAATTGTGGCAGTCACAATCAATGGATGGCCCAAGTTCACTTCAAAATCTTACATGAAATCAGAAATTGACACCAGACAAATCTCTCCCCTTTGGGTTAACACCAAAACTTTTCTCCTCCATTAACTGCTAACTGTTTTGAGGACAACTCATCCTGGTGTAAGCTGAGTATATGAATGTGAGAGTGGTATTTATACTGTGATGATGCCAAGAACGGCGTTATACTTCTGACACATTCCTGCTTCCCTTGTGGACAAGTGGCAAGCATGGCAGCAAAACAGGTACAAGGCTCATACAAAGGAAGGAAAAGGCATCACTCGGGCTCAGCATCACCTCACTTCACAAAACTTCGCTCAACATGATGAATTTTATGTTCCTTTCAAAAGCAACAATAAGTGAAAACAAAACTTTGCATTAGAACTTTGCTTTTCATAACCACACTCCATAAAAAGCATTTAGCTGAGTAGAAGTGAAGTTATGTATCAGCAAGGAATGAGCAAAAATTGGCCAAGACTCCCAGATTAGACCAGAATTCATTTGTTTATAGTTATATGCGCTCTATACTTAACAGTATGTCCCTGTGCTTGTACCACTGCTGATTGTTAATTACATTTAAATTTCCCAACAAGCAGATGTGTTCCTACATTCTTTTACATTCTACTAGATTTGAAATAAAACTATGAAGTACGTAAAACCCCAAAGACAACCATTAATCTTCTTGGCACTGGAAGCAATGACTACAGCCAGCAGAGCTCTGAGCTTGCTCATGGCATTAGGCCTTTTATGCATTCTTCTAAGAAGTTGCTTTGCATCCTGCAAGAATAGATTGTGCAAAACAGAATGAATTATGGATAAAAACAAACAGCAAATCACAAAGGGCACGTTTTAAATTTAAAGGAAAAGAAAAGTTTATGTTCTGCAAAAAGCAGTGCATTGTGGGAAACAGACACAATGGTTGCCATGTCAAGTATGTAATTTTGGCAGCTGCTTGCTCCATCGTTAGGGAAATCATCAAGATATTTTAGGGCACATCTCCCATAATTTGAGTTAAACAATGGCAAAAACATTCTACTTAATAAAATATGCACCTTCTATTTTTCTCTTATGCTAGGCATGAATCAGTTTCCTGTCTGAAGTTCTCTGATGCACCTAATAGGCTAAAGAGCAGGGAAAGCTCACGGATTTAAAAACAGTACAGAAAAAAGAGAACATGGCATTTGGATTCCCCCTGGACTAGGAGGCTGGATATAAATTACCTACATTTTGGTCCCTGTATTTGATGTTCTAGCAAGCTACCCCAGCCCAGCAGGCACCTGGCAAAGGTCTGATGGCATTTGAGAGGATCACTGGGAGCATTCCTCATTTGTTCAAGTTCTAGAAAACTCAGGAGCAGTTTGTGACAGCAAAAATGGAAGCAATTGCATTTCTGAAGTTAAAATTTTGAGGATAGCTAAATATCTTTCATGGTCATATAAATATATTTACATTAATTTTTATATATTTTTTATTATTTGGACATATTGACAATCCTGCTAATTCTTGATCTCTGTCATTAATTGATAGATACACTTCAGAAGTGAATTTTGACATGGTTTCTGTGCCCTGCAGCTTCAGCCACAGGGTCTTGGTCAACTACAGCTTAGTGCATGTTACACCAAAAACAAATAAATAATAAATGCCTTAATAAATTCTCCTGTTACTAGGTTCAGAGAAAGAATAGTGGAAAGATATGAACAGTCCTAAATTTTTCTATTCACTTGCCAGGGAAAACAACAGCCTGCACGTGCACAAGGCAGGGCTCTTTCATCACTCACTGTTCAAGTTTTAACATATACAGCTTCCAATGTCAAGATTACAGGTTGGAACATACAGATACTGGTTTATCTTTTTTTGAGTTAAATAATTCCTTCTCTTTCTTGCTGTGAAGCTCATCTTTTTTAAAGAAAATTTTACTTTATTTGCCACATCTTAAAAGATTAATAACACATGGATGATAAATATTAGAGGCCATATATGCTTTTCCCTTAATACAGAAAAGCATTAATTCTTCTGCATAGATATAGGAAGCAATTTATTTTTATTTTGTAACATGACATGCAACAAGAGAAAGAAATTAGAGTCATAAACTTGGACAAACAACATGAAAATATACAAAATGAGGCAATCTATCAAAAGCTTTAACTCTCAAATTGATAAAAACTGGAAAAAGACAATATTTTTATATGCTGTTATACATAGTAAATGTGAACATATTATTTATGTTAGTCAAATTCAAAATACTGAATTTATAAAATAAAAAGTGATAAATACAGTAAAGCATAAAAACTAAACTGGACTCCGAAATAGAACACTGTATCTGAATGAATAATTTATTTGGATACCAGCCAGTTGTATAGTAAAGTAGCATTTATTTCTAAATTCATCTTGCCATAATTATGTTCACACATTACCTCAAGCATTTTATAAAATTCATTTTTGAGAAATAAAGCAGATAATTATTCCAGATGTCAGTACTGCCGTGTATGTATAGATTACTGTGGCAATTTAATTATTGTTGTTACAATTCAAAACACCATTTTCTATCAAACATGCTTATTGAGAATTTAAATCAGAAAATGGTAGCAGATGAACTAAAAGTGAATTCACTCAATATGCCAAATTTTTTGTGCTCACAGCAGGCTCACAGCTGTTAATATTTACTCAACAGTTACTACTGCTTTTATCTCCCAAATGAATATTAATAAAACCAAAGATTAACTGTGCATATTTCTGCTGTAAATGACTTTTAATCCATGAAATAAAAAATAACATGTATAGAAGGTAACAGAGTATACAGTATCTAAATCACAAAAGCCCAGTCTGGTTTTGTAAAAGCAGAATACAGACTGCAAATTTGACAGATTTGGTTCTTATTTTCTTATGTTGCTAGATCACACAAAATCCCCAGTGTCCAGTGGAATTGCCATCATAATCCCTCAATGTAGTATTATGTAAAGGACAAAGCTGTACAGGAAACCTTGCAACCACCACCAAATTACTCCATTCTGTTTCTTCTCATAATTAAGGTCAGGTAATTCCATTGCACTGGTCAGTCTATTCTGAGTGAGCAATTATTAAGACGTGGAGAGAGAAGTACTACATTAAAGCAGACCTAAAACCTATGACAAGGCTGAAAACAAATCTGAGCACGCTGGTCTGGAGATTGGAGATCCCAAGTGCCCACACCGTGGTCCTCTTTTAGAGAAACTTCCTTCTACAATGACAGTAAGGAGCAGTACAAATTCCCTTATACCTGATTTGAACAATTGTTTTTATTGCCAGGGCAGGGGGTGAATCTTTGCATCTCATATCTGTTATTTTCTTACTTCAAGTGCTTGATTTTCAGCCATAGCAGATAAATATTTCTGTTACTTCGTGACACCTGTGAGCTTTCGAAGCCTGTTACACAGCTGCAAGGCATGCACACACCAAGGACAATTTGCCCTGAGCTTCAATTATCATGGAATTGCCACATTACAGGAATGTCTTGGTGAGTTGACCTTACCTCATCTGGCTTGGTGATGCATTTCCCTTTCCCTGAACATGGGAAGTTGTCTGAATGGCTTCCCACAGGCACGCAGGTACTCACTTTCACCACCACAGTCAAGCGTAGAGCCACAATGCACTTGGTAACTGAATCATTCAAAAAACCTTAAAAAAAAAAAAGAAAAGAAAATATTCTTGTTATATGACAAAATAGGCTGATACTGTTAATGCTCTGCAGCTAGACAAAGAAATAAAACTGATTTGAAATAAACTGCCAACTAAGAACAATATTGCTCATACTTAATACACACCTCTCAGAATGCAATGCATGTAAATACAAATTAAAATACAGTTTGGAGACAAACCTCATTATATTGATTTAAAAAAGGAAGGCAGGATGGTGAAACAGATCTACTTTCAGAGCTCAAACCGACTAGCATTTTTTAGGTTTCAAAATTAAATGCTTTTGCCTGCTATCTTTTCATAAGTTAAAAAATAACTTTCTTTAATTTCTTTAATAACAAGGAACATGAAAATCAAATTTTGTGGAGAAATATATTTAAATGAATTCAGAAAAGTTACTTCAGAGCTAAAAAGCACACAGATACATTACAATGGTAAAGGACGGAGAATCCCTTTGGCTCTGTTTTTTATTAAGTTTGCAAGAATATACTTATACCACTTGACAGCATTTCTTTGTGTATTTGCCATGCAAGTATTATTGAATGTCTGATCTGATCTCTCTATAAGGTGATATAGCAGGCAGAGATGAGCTAAACATGGAAATAGGAACATTGGACAAGGAACAGGAAGATTCATGAATCTCTGCCTAGCACCTGTAATTGCATGGAATGAAAAAAATTGTTGGCTGGTAGCTATTAAAACACACTGGAGCATAACAACATCACTATCACACATATTCCTAACAAATTTATTTGAAAAATAAAAGAAGGACAACAGGAAAGATAAAATGGGACACATACACAGCCCATGACACATGGGATAAAGTCAGAGTTCATGTCAAAATACACAGCCCCTGCTCCTGTACTTCACTTGTGCTTGAACTGCTTTGCTCCAGCACAGTGATTAGACTCCTGGACCGTTGCAGGCACAGAACCATTCTATGATTCTCCTTTTCTTTAGAAAATACAGAGAGAATTTAAGCAAATTTAAACAAAAATGGATGGGGTTTTTTTAAACTAATATCCTAAATTTTAAAAAGAACAACACTAAATAGATGCAGTGTATGACATAGAATGTTTTTTCGTAGATTTTCCACTTGAAATTGCAAAATCCATTTACAGCCTAAACCTCTAAGGAGCTTCAAAGATGTAGTCCAGCTTCTCACATTATAGACCAGAGATAACACAACATTTAGTCAAGAGAAAAAAAATAGTAGAACAATATATTTTTAATGAACAGGAACAAACAAAAGTTTTATGAAACAGAACTTCAAGTGAATTCTTTCAGAACAGCTGCTAAGCATTACTTAGATTTTGCATATGGAAGTGTCAAGCATGACTAATTCTACAAATTCCACACAATATCATGTGGAAGACTTGCATTCTTTGTTCTTAATTTTTAGATTTCACTTTTTAAAACGCTGCATTCCTTCAGCTATTAGTTGTCTATGATCCCTAAACTCTACCTTCAAACAGGAAAATCTCATATCCAACATAGATGTCATTGGCTTGAGTACAGCCTCTACAAGTTAGCTGAATATTCTAAAGGATCAGATTTTTTTAAAAAAAACAACATGTATTGGGTATAGTTCCAAATGCCTAATGGTCTGTTTTGGCTAGTGAAGATTATTGTAATCTGATGACCTCTTCAAAGCAAGCCAATTTATTCTGGCCTCAATACATACCCCATTTTTACCCATCTGTTCAAAGATGCAGCCAGAATTTTTCTTTAACAACTGAATGCGATTGTCACTGGCAGTCATGCAATTATATGTGAATGCTTGGAAGAATGTGGTATTTAGAAAATGTCTTTGGGTTCACATTTCCTTGTCTGAAGCAGATTGTTACATATTCTTCAGGACAGTTCCCTAAAGAAATATTAAATCAACCTTCTTTGTACTTTGAATCTTGTTACTATTTTGGTATCAAAAGCCCTTAGGCAAACCACTGAAAAAATCATTATTTTCTCTGGAATGCCACACATTTTCCTGCAATTTCTAATTATCTCACCTGATTTGTAAATACTAGAAAAATACAAACATGGGTATTTATTTTCACTCTATAGAAGTTGCATACAACTTTCTGAGATCTCTAGGTTTTAAGGCTAAAAGAAGCTTGTCTGACCATCTAAATATAACACCCTGCTTAACTCAGGTCATAGCACTTCAATTAATTCCTTCCCCAATTCCCATAACAGCAACTGAACTAGAGTGAGTTTTAAGTTCTATTTTTAACTTCTAGATAGGAGAATAATTTCAGAACCATATTTACAGCTACTTTCATCTCAGGTCTGGAGAAAAATATTACAGCAGTTTATACCAAAAGGTAATTTTGTTCAGTTCAACCTTGCTGGTTTTCTAAAGCCAGTTAAAACATAATGGCGTCAAAGCATTTTTAGTTGCAGAATTCAGGGTTGAGTTATTTACAATAATATTATGGAAACAATTCTCAAGCCTAATAAATCATCATGTGATGTGAGTAGTCATTTAGATTGCAGAGGAGGCATTTTCAAGCTTTGTGCACACACATTTGATAGTCTGGGAAATGCCTGCACGATTTCCTTGGCAGAATGCATGGTAAAATACACTACAGCTCGTTCCACCCTGGCAGTTCCACACACTTATGTCTGGGAGCACAAAGTATGGATGCTCCTGTTTCACTCACATCAAGAAAGAATGAAAAGGAAGGAATAAAGTCAAACTGAAAGATGACAGGTGTCATCATTATGTCCAGATACTTTCAGAAGATCACATCATGCCATTCAGATTACCAGTCCTCAAACATTAATTGAGTGTATGCTCTCTAGACTACACAAACTGATTTGCTTCCCTCACAAGCCCCATTTCTGAGCAATACCTTCCTTCTAAGCACAGCAGCCTGAGGTCAGCGAGCTGGTCCACAGTGGACAGTCAAAGCAGGGAAGACTGAAGCTAACAGACCACCAAGAATGTTATCATATTGCACATAATGTTGACGAAAGGCAAAACACTGCACTAGAAATCATTCACTAACTCTTGGTGTGCACCCAACATGCTCTGACACACACCAACGCCTTTTGCATTTGGCTCAAATGTATTTCTCTGTATTCCACACAGTGAATACATGTATTTCAAAGATATTCACATTTGGTTGAAACAATAGATTATCCTTTTAGTTCCAGTTCACAGAAATGTAGGTCTTTGAGTTCACCTAAAGGTTTCTTGGATGAGTGAGAATGACTGCCAAGGGGATTGGGCACTCACTCACAACGAAGTATCCATCCTCAAGTTTTCAACTTATTTTTAGCCTGGTTTCCCAAGGAAATGAGACAGCAGTGGGATGTCTATCAGTTTCCATCTGTTCTCTTTCTCTCTCTCAACACTTTCCCACACCAAAAGCTTTTGGGGTCAGTAGCCAACTTCAACATTTTGCAAAGCAGTGAAGTTCTCAAAGACACTAAGTGCCTACAGCTTCCCTGCACAGTAAGCAGCCCTGGCACCAAGGGCATTGGTAAGTCAAGATGGTAGGAAAACTAAAAAGGGCCCCAGAATAAGGTGATGTAAATTCTCCACCCCATTCTCCACGTACACTACAGTCAGCTATTCATTATACGGAAAATGAGAAACTGCGATATAGTTAAATGGAAGAAAACCAGATCGCATCAGTCCTTCAGGATCAAAGCAGCAGTATTTGGTGTGCCCGCACCATATCTTCAGTTCTTGTCACGCAGTAACATAGTGAAGCTATGATACTTCCAGATCAGATTTCAGCTTCTAGAAACAGCACTGCTGTTATCAGAGCATACTGAGCATCGTTTATAAGTCTTAGTGGTGCAGGATAGAAGCTATGTAAGTATATCTGATAGTTCATCCACAGATGATGGAAAGTCATAGAATTAACCTAAAGTGTAAAAGAGTCAAGAGGAATCTTCTGTTAGACCACATCTTTCCCACCACAAGAGAAAACGTTATCTAGCAAGCTAAACAAGAGTGTTCAATATGCTCAACCTCTTCTTTTATGGCCATTGAACTTTGCAGACATAAGAATACTTTAAAGAAAGGAAGCCAGGAAAGAAAGACAACTATATTTTTATTACAGTACCCACCAGAAAAAAAAAAAAAAGACAAAAGAAAAAGGGATACCTGAATTCTAGTTCTTCCTCCTAAAATGTCTGATGTCCAAATTTTATCCAAAGATTATTTTATGTTCATGTATCATGTGATAACATTCAAGCTAACATTCAATCCCATGAAAATTACTATGAAAACAGAGGTCTGTACTAATCACCACCATGCTTCAGTGCCTCTTTGGATTCTAAGCACGAACTTCAAGATATTTTTTAACTATATGAACCAATTTCCCTCTGTTATGGCACTGCATATCACAATCTCAAATAGTTTTTAATCTAGCAAATCTAAGCAAGCTCAATCCTTCTCTTGTTCATACAAGTCATGTTCAATTCATTTCAGAGACCTAACAAATGAAAAAGCATAACAAGATGTTCTCATGACGCACTTAATTCTGAAAACTTCCCTTTACTTATTGAAGTAGTAAAGACCTGCTTTTGATTTGCAAATGGACAAACATTTATCCCCTTTTCCATGACCCTAATACTCAGGGTCATTAAGGCCTACCAATCCCCTCAGGACCCTGACACCAGTACTGTTCTACAGAATATGAAAAATGGGTCAGGAATCCTTCCCTAGTTTGCCTCAGGATGATTATCACACATAAGAAAACAAGAAGTGAGAAACAGGTAATCAATGCCATTTGCAATCTCTGATGCAGTACATCAGTGCCATCAGCACCGTACAGAACATCTGAGATCGCTCTCGTAACGATGCTGCTAGGCAACATAGCATCTGGGGATACAAAAATACAGCTGCAATAGCAAAATTGCTATTTTGTCCACAAATTGCACTATTTATAGGTAGCACAACTCTCCCAAATTCTATATAGATCAGCGTGCTTACTGTGCTTTATTCACAGAAGCCTTGGTCAGATACTGCTTTTGAAAGTATATATAGATTCTAATGAGAATCAGTTCAAGAGCTGCTTCAAATATTTTATTTTTCAAAAGCTCACATGAAACAGCAATTTAAAGAATTTTTTCTTGGGAGGTGACTGAAAACCTTCTCATTGCATTCATTGTTTTCTCCAAATTGCATTCATAGTCACAATCAGTTTTTAGATGGATATTCTTTCTTCCTTCACTACCAACAATGAAAACAGCCTGAGCTCCTTAAATCAAACATACACTTTCTTCTCAAGCATAACCACTTAAAGGTAAGAGTGCTGCTGCTCAAATTACATCCTCAGTAACAATACTACAGTTCTACCAGAGGCAGATTGACAATGACAGTGTTACACTGGTGAAAGAGAAAGCAAAATTTGGGTGTCAGAAAATTATTAACAAAACTCCGGGAAGAAACAGCGCACAGCTTGACTTTCAAGCTGGAGCTCAGTTTTGCAGGACTGGTATAAAAATATATTTATGAACTGAGCAAACCAGCTGAATTCACTTAGCATAGAAAAATCCCATGTTCCACTACATTTCCTCTCTAACAAATGTCAATTTCTGAATTTCAGTGTTACTTAAACAATTATCCAACTTAATAGCTTGACTGGACCAAAACCCATGACAGAATTATGAAACAGTCAGCTAGCAGGAGTACATCTACTCTTACAAAGCCACTTGCATACATCTTATTAAGGAGCTGTGGCAGTAGCTTAAGGTGTGACCTTCTCCCACAGCTTCAAAGACTCTGCTTACAGTCCAAAGTAATGGTGAAAGCTCAGCAAAGGGTGAGAAGGCTATTCTTCTAAAAGACTTCCTGTATCACAATTTCCCAATATATCTTTATTTGCCAGCATTTCAACCATGTTGCCAAGATGGCAGAGAACTATTTTGGGCCGAAATGTAGACCACCAGAATCTCTGATTCCACACTTCGCAAACGTAGTTAGGTGTGGTGGAATACAAATGGCGCAGCCAGGACTGCACTAAGGGGAGCTGCAGAAGATGGGATGGCAAGGTTGGCTAGGATATATCTGTAGTGACTGGTTCAACTGAGAGGCTCTGTGAGTGGCTACCCTACTTTTAAATATACCTTACGGTATGTTACACTACTAGCTGAAGATCTCAAAGCATTTTACAAGCATTATTAAAATGTGTCTCTCACTGGTACACTGCACAACATACCACTTAGGCACTGGTATCTGTATTCCACAGATCAGGTTAAGCAGTCTGCCCAAGATCTTATCATGCAAACAAGCATGTGATCAACTTCAAGTAACTATCTTGATTGTGAATTGTTCACAGAAGTCATATTTGAAGAAAGAAGAATCTTAAAATTAAAGAAACAAATGAAAGGTATTTCACCGAACATTACAAATTCGAGCAGATGACCCTCCAAAGACAGACTAGAAAAATAATTTCCCATTGTTGCTTACTAGAAATAGCAGTGAATTCATTTTGAATAATTTACTGATTAATTAAAGATTACTCTAAAGAGTAAAAATTATTTAAATGCTAGCTTAAAACATAATACAATGTATGAAAATAGTAACTAGTCTGATGTTTACTTATATGTGAGACTAGGTACATGCAACTTGGTCATAAAGGACAGGATATTTATTTTATCATACTTATAAATGTAACCTTTCTTATATAGGCCAACAGCATTCTTCAGAATGGTTTGGATTTCAGCTGAATGCTTCATTTTTTTGCCTTACAAGGCCATCTTTTAAAACAAATCATTGAAATTAACACTTCACTGAGCTTTTCTCGCTGTTCTCACTTTGCTGCTGCTGCTATTGTTTACCAAAAGGCCATTTTCTGCAAGGTTAGCTCTTGTGCCCAGAACCCCAGGGAAATGTTCAGTTGAGCACAATGCTCAAATCTGCGGACAATAGGGCCCTTCCAGGCAAATTACACACTCAGAAATGAGAACCCCACTAACTGGAGCGGTTGTCACCAACCCCCCCAGCGAGGCCGCCTTGCACAAAAGGACCAGAACAGTCACGCACACGGACAGAGGTTCTGCACATCAGCTGGGCACAAGCACAGCCTGAACACTCCAACCACGGCATGTGCAGGGCACGGAGATTTAATTTGGTCCAGAGTGAAAGAGGGTTAAGTCAAATGACTGCACATATGCCATGGACTGGGAGCTCACACAGATGCTCAGCTGACACATGGCAACTTGTTAAAGCTAGAGTAACTTGATTACGTGGCTTTCAGTGAATTCAATTCACACATCTCCTATTATGAAATAAAATTGTCCTATTTAATTTTTTGCTCAAGTGAAAACAATTTCAAGATGCAGTAAACTGCCTTTAGACAGAAATGCGTACATGTTTTAAAGGCCTGTAACAACACAAAATACAACATCTCAAAGCCCCAGCTACAATTTGCTTCATAATCTGAAATCCTATTGCCAGATTAAAAGAGTTAGGAAAGACCAACTTGTTTCAAAATATCTCCCTAGTTTGTTTTTTTTTTACATAGTAATTTTTACACTGTTTCATTTTGTTTATTCAATATAGCTGCACTCATTGGTGGTGAGTCCTTGTTAATGCACGATGAGGTCTTGCATGGAGATTCGTTGAATAACCCAAGAACAACAGAAGAGTAAATAACTGCTCAGGGCACAGTTAGAAAGGAAAATACTTTGTTGCATTTCAAAAGCAGGACAGCATTTTGGATTGGAAAATATTATCCTTCCTGACATAGAACCATATGGCTCCCACACTTATTAAAAAGCAGCAGATATCTTGTGCTTCAGAAGCCAAGCATTAATTTTCCTTTTTAAGCCAAACCTCAAAAAGTTTCATAGAATTCAAGCAAGCTGCCTTAGAGGTGTTGGCATTTGAATGGCATCAGTACTCTTCATCTCACCACAAAGATGCTAGAGCACCTATTTTCAAGTGAGTTTGTACAGCTACCAATTTTATTTGAGGAAATATTTTTGAAATACTTGATAAGTATAGTTTAAAGCAGCTAATTATATTGTATTGATCTAAAAGGCTGAGCATCTTGGAGAAAACTAGATGACATGCCAAGTAATGTCAGCTGACAAGTCTACGTCAATTTTTGTTTGCTGTGATGAAAATAAGCATTATAATTTAAAGGTTGTGCTGGAGGATTTATTTTCTGTTCAGATAAAAATATTAATTCCTATTAAATGTTAAACTTTCTACCTTATTATCTGCAAGGTCTTATCTGAGAAATAGCAATTTTGCTTATAAATGTCTTCCTTTGATTTTATAAACAGACAATAAGCTAAAAAGCTAATGTAGCAATATCTCATGAAAGCTGCTTTTTGAGCATCATCTTTATTTTCCTTTTAAGCCGCTGCTTAAGCAGCACCGTGAAAGTGCTAAATAAAGCACAAAGTCTAAAAGCAAGTCACTTCAAGCTATTTACAAGCATTTTTTTACAATTATATAAAAACTTTTCTATCATATTACCTATGGGGAAATGCAGGCAAAATACTAATGCCCAACTGTTTGTTTTAGTATTTTTCTCAAAGACCTCCCATCATTACTGCTTCAGCTCTGGGCACACCGAGGCAGAAAAGCAATTTTTCCAACATTTTATCATGAAGGCTGATAAGAAGCTGATCTTTTTTCAACAGAAATAATATCCTAACAGCCATGATAAAGACCTGAAAACGTAATTTCATTTTTTAATGTTGTTAGGAGAAAGAAAGGAAATAAGTTGCATGCACACAGAGTCGGCACTGCCAGCTCCACCTTCTACATTATGCCCAAAACCTCCAAATAAACACTTCTTAAAACTAAGTAATAATCATACAATAATCATATAATATGCAGTTTTGTATTGGTATGAAAAGGAAAATGGCCTGAAGCTGTGTCAGGGGAGGTTTAGGTCGGATATCAGGAAAAGATTTATCACCCAGAGAGTGTTTGGGCACTGAAAGGGCTCCCCAGGGTGCTCACAGCACCAAGGCTCACAGAGTTCAAGAAGTGTTTGGACAATGCTCTCAGGCACAGGGTGGGATTCTTGGGGTGACTTTTGCAGGGCCAGGAGTTGGACTTGATGGTCCTGATGGGTCCCTTCCAACTTAGGAGATTTCTATGATTCCACAAATTATTACTCAATCTCCAAAGTCATTAAAAAGCTATGGTTGTTTCGTGTCCTAGCTGTTAACTGGACTGTTAAATATGATCTGCTATCTGTACAGCCACACAGGTGGATCTATAGCAGTTTTCCAAGCAGACTGGAAACTGTGTGAAATTAGACCTGCCTGACTGCAAGTCTGCCAGCCACAGGTGTATCTTTGGATACACCTGAAGCACACAACTGTTGCCTTACTAAACAGGTATATTAATTTAGCGCCGGGGTAAATTAACTGACTCGTACAGAAGCAGATGGTGTGAAATCACTGTAAAACTTCGACAATGTGAGCATTTAAAAAAAAAAGAAGTATTTTGATGCTTTTATTATACATTGGATTTGGTTTTTTCAGTATCTTGACAGCAACCTATGTTCTCAAAATTAATGTTCTAGTTCTCAGTCAGAGCGTGATAGCACGCTTGGATAAAAGAGATGCATGTAACAAATCATAAAGGATTTTTGTGGGAGATGCCATACAAGCAGAGAATGTCCTTCAAAGTCCTTTAAAGGTCTTTTTTATTTTTTAAAGAAAAATGTTAATGCATCATTTTCCTCAAGACAGCTATTATTTAATCAATTCAGTAAATCTTCTGCGTTTGCAACAATCTTGTATAGAAGAATATATACAGTATCAAGTATATTATTCCCTGAGAGAGAGAAGTGCACAATGCTGAGTAGATCAGATTTCCCCCAAAACACGTAAGAAGCAGCACTTTCAACTCACCCCAGAGATCCTTAGCTGTAACCTATCAGCACTCATGAGAACTTCTGAAAGACTCCTGCACAAACTGATGGTGCATCAGGAAACTCTTATCTCATTTTTTCAGACTTGTAAAATGTATTTCATCTGATTCCAATTTTTCAAGATATATTGCAATGAAGAATAGGTGAGTGACTCTAACAACGTAAAGTTTTGCAGTTAACTAATTTTCAGATGTTCTAGTACCATTACTGCTAGCATGAATATATGAAGATCCAGAAGTAAAACAAATACTGATGAGACATTTTATAAATATCATAAATAGTTTATGCAGGAATCACTCATTAACTTCAAAGAACATTGGGACAAAGGGTACTAATCTATAAGTCTAATTAATGGAAAGCCTGTCTTTTACTTCAATAGTGTTTTTAATGTTGAACCCTTAATTTCCATCTTGTATTTAAAGACACTATTAAATCTCTCCTGCTTCCTTTTCTCACTATCTCTGACCAATCTTGATGCCCAGCCATAGCACTCCACAGAATAGATACTAAAAACACTTCCTGCTCAGAAATGCCCTCGATTAAACACCTTTTTTTTAAATCTTGGTTTCAAAAGAAACATTTTTGCTGCAAACCCTGAGCAGAGACGAACAGCTCACCTGGCTTGTCCTACAGACCAACCACCTCGTGACCACCTCTGTCTAGCAGGAAGCTGGCACTAACAGCCACCAGCACCTTGGGATGTGCCGTGTCCTTCATCCTACTCCTAATCCACACAACTCACTTTCTCACTTCAAGGCCTGAACCATATTGGGGTTTCTCCCCCACTGGCTAATAAATACACTTTCTAATAAAATATAAATTATTTTAGCAGACTGCCACTTGTGTCATACCAACTCTTACAGAGAAACTCTTCAAAAATACCCTGAGCAAAGCAAGGAAGGAACATGTTACAGAAGGTCCAAGCCAGTCTTCTGCTGGCCACAGCCGGGTAAACGCTGTAACTGAAGCACAAAATCGTGCTGCATAATCATAGCACCATAACTCTTTCCCGGCACTGCAAGAGACTGTTTGCAGATGCAGCAGCCATTTTACAAACCCCATTAGAGAACACAGAGTGCTCTTTTTGGGTTGGTTGTGCTACACTCTCCCCCTTCGTTCTCACACAGTGCAGGTACTGTCTCCGGGGTGAACAGCTCTGTGCTGACAGGGTCTATTTTTAGATCTCAGAAACAGCATTCTTCCCAACCTCTAGACACTGTGCCCCAAACCACATGATCAGCAAATCAGCACATTACTGCTGACTTCTGAGTCTTTTCAATCTTGTCTAAACAACTTTAAACTTGTGTCACCACAAGGTAACACAAAACAAATAATATTTCACTAAATGTTTTATCTTTGACATAAATAACTGATTCAGAAAGATTTGCAAGAGGCAATTAAAGTACCTTGCTGAGTAACAAAACTTGGAAGGAACACAGTGAGAAATTACTCAAAAAGGATGTAGATCAAAAAGACACATATACAAAAAAAGTCAAACCAAAAAAAACCCACTCAGATCTTCCTCATTTTTCTTTTACAGTTCTAATTAGAAATTTTTTACAAGATAAAAAAAATGCCCTTGTACAAAATTCACCAATTAAGAGAAGAAACCTTTAAAATCTCATTTGAATAAACAGAAAAAGAGTGGGGAAAGGAGAAGGAAATTATATAAAATAAATGTATCGACTGACATGGCCCACAGCCTTACTGTGTGACTCTGCTCACAGCAGCCTACAGCACCTTGTGGCCTCCTCATATAATTCTCTTAAATATCATCAATAAAAGCACTGGCAACATTATTGCTTTTTTTATATAAAATCACCCACTTTAACTTATTGTACCTTAGAATAAGCTTGTCACGTCTATCAAGAAACATGGAAATTTGTCTATAAGAAAACCTTTATTCAAGTGACTTATTAAAATCTAAATTATTAAAAACTTGTGAGGCACATCAAATTGACAGACCTCTTCCATACATCTGGATCAAATCTAAAGTAAAGATCAAATTCTTTTTCTGTAAGCCTTGGCAGAATTATGGATTTCAGTTGAGTGAAGATAAAATTCATTTTCACACCAAATAACTGAGTTACTTTTAAAATTTACACCCAAAACTTATACCACATTGGACAAAAAATGATGATGGGAAGTAAGCAGGATATTTCCATACAACTGAGAAGGAAATTCAGAGGCTCTTGCTTAAACTAAAAACTTCATGCCTTAGTTTCAGCAGCTGGAAAATTTTACAAAGAATTTCACTATCAGGAAATTAAAAAGAAAGACCAAAGAAAGTACTGAAAACCACATGGAAATAAAGCAAGAGGTGTCAGAAACTGTCCTGTACTGCATGAAATAAACCATTTTTATGAACTTAACCTCGTGTTATATTCATCAAGGAAAAGGTACATTTTCACTTCATGTTACTCAGCACATAATAAGAAATTCAAAGAATCCCAGTGACAGAAATTCAGCTATAGAGACAAGGAGGACAAGACAAACTATGAAAGAGTAACACATACACATTTTAGTTATCTAAATTAATAACCTGTACTGTATGGCTTGTACAGTTAAGTGGAGCTTTCACAGAGCAGCTTGGGCCCTCTACATAAGAGCGTAGACCAAGTTTTACCCTTAGGCATTTTCACCACTGCATAAAAGTTACCAATTATCCTGTCTTCAGGATACTTCCATCATATATTAACTACCAAAAAGCAAATGCAACAATTTATTCCAGAGACATGAGAGGATGGCTTTAACTCTGATAAATTAAATGCAAACCTAGATTAAAAAAAAAAAAAAAAAAAACTAAAACTAAGTATCTTAGAAGGAATAATAATATTAAAAGAAAGAAAGAAGATAATTACTTGAAGAAAATAAACATCACTAAAAGAAATCACTGATGGTAAGAATTAAATTATTCTACTAACAATCTTCAAGCAATATCTTTGGAAAGTGATAGCTGAAACAAAAGAGAACAAGGTGCTACTTCTGAATTTGGGGATTTTCTGAATTAGCTACACACTTGGAATTTGTCCGAGTGTTTCTACATCAGAATGCTTTTAATTTTACATGTATGAGCATGGTAAAGTTTCAAACAATTGTGGCAGCTTATAGTTCCTTAGAAAATATACAGCATTTCAAGCAGATAACAATAAGTGCTGTTATTACAATGACTTTGGTTTCATGTCATTGGTATAATAAAACATCTGCCCAGAAATCTCAATTTAATTAAGTCTATTGTTTCTATGCAGAAATAGGGCATTAAATCTGTATTATTTCCCATACCCTTAAAAATAACATATCAGCCTATTTTCATTATGCTCCTTCCACAAAGATGCTTAACATTTAATTGCTGAGTGAAACAAATAGTGTATTTCTAAGGTTCCATATTCACAGAGACAACACTAGAAGATAAAAAAGTAGTGCAATTAAACACTGTTAAAATATAATAGGAAATCTGATCCTCTAATATATTTTTTCAATTTTCTTGTATACAGGCTTAAACCTCTTCAGAGAGCATCCCATGACACAATACTTGACAAAGAAACACCTCAAGCATTCAATTATATACTGCAACATTTACCAAAAGCTTATTAAAATGGAACATATAAAATAAATTGCATCGTCTCAACGTATCAGACAAAAATGACCATGTAGATTTTAAAGCGAATGGTTCCAATGGTGTAAGAATTTAGTGCCCCTCTTGCCTGGTTTGAATGAACCAATGTCTGAAACATGGTCCTAATATCCCATCAGGATCTTTCAGCACTTAAAGGAATTAGTCCTTTGTTCCTCTAAATGCTGAGTAAAACATCAGCTGTCACCGAGAGGGGAGGGACAGAAAGTCAGCATGTTACTCACCAATAAAGTAGTTGTTTCCTAATGCAAGCATTTCCTCAGAAAGCACAAGTCCACCCAGTGCCTGGAGAAGAGTGACACTTCTGCCATCAATTAGTGAACACTGTTTAAATCCAGTGCTTGTGACCTTCCATAGCAGGATCAGAGAAGCAGTAGCATCTTGCCTTATTCTAAGAAAAGAAATTATGAGAATATTTACACTGAGGGAGATCAGTTTTACTAGGAAGTACATCACTGTAGAACTGAAACTTAACAAAGATGGGAAACTTAAGTCTAGCAAGTATGGAATCAGGAAAAATCCTGAATGTTTTTAGCATGTCCACAAAACTTAAAAATGTTTCAATTGTAAGATTTGCATAATAGTTTATGTAATAGCAGATTAAATCATACAGAGTCTCAATTTCCAATACTTGAACGTCACCATCTTAATGCCCAAGAAGAGTTTTAGATAAATACAACATAATAGTAAAGGATTCTTATGAAGGATCCTTATTCAGTCTTTATACTTATGCCTTTTTGAGTAGTATCTCCATCCTATATCTACAATGCCATCATTTTCTGCAGCTGAAGTACATCCAGCCCTGTTGTTTACCGAAGAACATTCAATGTTCGCTCAATACCGGGAGACAGATCCTGGTAGAAATCCTCATTTGTTTGACACACCAGATCGAAGATTCAGGACAGTTTATTCTTGTAAATCAAATGAGTCATGTAATGCTCCCAAGGTCACTGAGCCCATGGTGCCTTCCTGAATATTGACAGATTGCATATAGAGTCTACTGGTGCATCCACACTGTGGGCTGCATTAGGGAGCACTGTACACTATGCCAGCCTTTGTCCTCGCAGGGCACTTTTTTCCTCCTCACCTCCAAAAAGAAGCAATAAAAATCTGTCATATTTCTGGCAAGATCTCGAATTTCAGCATTAATTTCCAATGAAGGAATCCCAAATGTGTTTGAACAATCCTCCAAAAATTCAAACACAACTGCATCCAACTGCTAAAAACTGATAATTCTCTCCTGCTGAAAACAGACCTCCAGATATCTAGAGATGAAGCTCTGTTCCACAATTTCCTATACTGAAATTGTTTCAATCCTGCTAAAAACACAAGGCAGTTTATTCCTGGTTATTTGTTATTTCACTTCAAAACAAAAAAAGCAAAGTTTTGTAATCATTTGTAAGAGAAGTTGAAAAAATGTTGCAACTAGGCATCATAAGAAGCAAATTTTTTACCGTATTTTGTACCCCCTTTAAGAACAACCCCAGTTGCTACTCCAAAAGCTGACTGCCTCGCTTTTGGAACAGGATAGCAACTAGCTTCACAGTTTAGGTCTCATATGACAATCAAAACAAAGTCAACTTATTAAACCAAAATTCTTTTCCTTTCAGAGGTAGCCATTGAACCAAGTAAGTTACTTGGGCCTTTAAGATAGAAAATGAAATGAAATAAAAATAGACTTGACTTGCACTAATCTACCCAGGTATAAAACACTACTACATATACCCAGTGTAAAAATGATCAAAACTGACTGTGTACTCTGCAACCTCCTTTAAAACGGAGTTTCTCCATCAAGGCTCTTAAATAGAGCTTTAGAAGCCACAAATGCCGGCTTTTTCCTGATTCCAAGAAAAGACACTTGTTTGCTTTCAGATTCCAGCCAGCCAGGGCATCCACACTCCCAGATCTCTTCCTGACTTAGGCTCAAGGCTCATGAATGAGCACAATTCAAAGCCCCGTGGGAAGGGTGGGACGGCCCCCACGTTTAACAGTTACTGCTCCAAACTGTCTGCAGCTTGTCTGCTTGCATCACTTTGTTTTTTCCTGTGAGCATGGCCTTTTTTAACAGAAACATGGGATTCTGAAAGATAAGATGACAGTATGAGAAAAGTAGGCTATTTTGGGAAAATGTAAGTCTAAAATTGCAGCAAAGCTGTGAGCCAGAGAACTACGTTGGCAGATTTTTTCTTTTTAAATAAAATTTCCAATAAGAAAATGCCTCATCCCAGCTGACAGAATCAGATCTTTCTAGGAAGTCAGGTTCTGTTAATTAAATGTAACAAAGCAAGTATTTGATCCAAAAAGCATGAATTTGAAAAGCGAGTAACAGAATAAATTCAAATTTTTGAGAAACGTGGTTTTTAGGACATAAAGATTGCACAGCTGATGATGACACCCAAAGCAAAAACCCAGAAATCAAATACAAATGCACAAAATACATGCACTTATATAGTCAACAATACCGCTTTTTATCACCAAGTTCATCTTGAGATTAAAAGAGGGAAAAGTGCTCACTGCATGAAGTAGAAAGGAAATGTCGTAGCTGACATTCCTTTATATATATCTGCCAAACTGACATCTTCAACACATCTGCCCTGATTTCTAATGCATTATGATAGCCCAGAGACAGCTTACATGCTTACATCTTCTAAAACATTAAGTATGTGGGAGAAATTACGCCAAGCAAAGAGCTGCCATGGCTCTGCTACATGCTTGAAGTCTGTCTGAATTCTCTCATAGTCTTTTAGTCATTTGACAAATCTGCCTATCTGAAAAACTGTTGTCTAAAATATCCAGTCAAATGAAAATAAAAGTGCTTTTATATTTCATCACATAGAAGGATATTCTCACTTTATTGATGTATTCTGTGGAACTTCAAAGGAGATAAGCCGGCCTCCAGCAGAAGTATTGGAACTGGCATTTCCACAAGCCACATCTGGGGTTATCTGAAAACAAAAATAGCTTTATTTAACAATAAACCGTAAAATATGACCAAAGAAAACATGAAAACTTTTTTTCACAAACGACACTAATAGTCCGGCAGTCATCTTTTAAAAATCCTCAGGAACACTCCCTGAAACCTTTAGGCTGCCAACAAAGGTGCTGAAAATTCACACAACCATCCTTTCAGGGTTTTAACAAAAAATTCCGGCATAGAAGTGTGAACTTCTAAAGGCATCTTCCTTTAAAAGTGAACGTATTTAGAAAAAGATGAATAGGCTTCTGGTCTTTTAGAATAATAAATAAAGCTCTGACATTTGCCACATCCAAGAAATAGTGCATCATTCATTTATGCAATCCTGAAGGATTTAGAGTAACAAATACAGACATCGCCTCTCTACTATATTGAAATATGTTTTTTTCCAAACACAGGTTTCCTTTAAAAAAAACTCACCCATTTGCCCATTACTATTCTTTCCAAGTAAAAGATGCTTGGACAAACAGTGCTTTCAGATGGAAAGAAAATGCTGATCACAGTGAGAGTAAAACGATGTGTTTGCCAAATCTAGTGATGCCTACTAGGCACAGAAATCAGTTACTACATTAACTACAGCAAGACATCACACGAGGTGCCATGCAACACAGGAATCACAGACAGGCTCCGTAATTACTCAGATCTTCAGAAGTAGTAACTTCCTAAAGAAAGTTTGAAAATTATTAGTGTTTCCAAGGGTATATTTATTTCAAATAAGTAATATTTCATGTGCCACAATTGAGTCTATCACTTAATATCATCAGAAGTTTTGAATAACTTTTCATGTATCTTCATCAACTTTCCTATGAAATATCACACTGGGAAAAAAAAAAAAAAAACAGTTTAATCTTCAACTTTCTTGGCAGTTTGCAATGTTATTCTTTCAGCCATAGAGAATGTTTGCAAGCTTTTTACACCAACCTTACTGAAAAAGCAAAAATGCAACCTGACACAGTTCCATGAATTAATCTTACATCAAAGCAAAAGCCAGAATAAAATTTGTAAATTTAAATAAAATTCAAACTCACATTTTAAATATTACATGAATATAATAAAAAACATGCAAATACATGAACAGAAGTCCAGAATATGAAGCAAGTAATAATTTTTAGGACACTCAGACCTTATCTTGACTCAGACAAGACAAATACTCAGTATTCACATTTCCCAAGTGAATGATTTCCCAGTGTCTAGATTACTCAATTCATTGTTGAATTCCCTGGTGCATATAATATGAATACACATAGTTTATGAAAATAACGTGAGATGCAATTTTATTGTATTAGTTCATATTAATTTTTTTAAAATATAATATACCCATTACAATTTTTGAATCTCAGAAGTCAAAACTATGGATGACCTAAGAGTCAAAGTATGATGCATCCAAAATTAGTTTGGCTAACACTCTTCCTTTTATATTGGCCAACATTTAAACCTTTGTTTTCTTTGAGAATCTATATGCCTACTGGAACAAAGGGGAAAAATAAATCAGTATCTGTATTCTCACACACTCTTACATTACATCTAAAATACACTCACTTTCATAGTACTATAGTATGTAGTTTTACAATTTCATGCATCTATTACCTTGGAACACAAAGGGGGAAATTTTAATTTAAGCATTTAATTTACCTTACTATTTAATAATATTAGAAGTTTTTAAAGTAAAAGGTATTCATGTCTTTGCAACTGAAATTAAAACAAAGAATCATAGAAGCAAGAGCTGAAAAAAGTGGCTGCAGAACAAGAGCTGAGATTTAACCTTCACAAAATGGAAAAAAAACCAATCAAACAAAAGAAGACTTTAGTTTGCAAACACATCAGAATTTAGGATTACTCAGCAGGAAAAGCACACACAGGAAATACTGCAATGATAATCAGAAGAGTGAAAGACAAAATGCACGATTTTGACTCTTCTATTAAGAGATCTGTAATGTTTGATGTATTTCTCTAGGAACACCATTTGTAATTGGCCCTGATTTCCTGCTCGAAGAATCTGGTAAAATAACCATCTAAACCAGGAGGATGCTAAACCCAGGATTTTACAACAGCTGAAATTTGAAAATTTTTATATATTAACAACTCTGATACTTGGATTAGACAAAAAACACAGGATGAAGCAGAAACTCTTATAAGGAAAAAAAATGGTCCCAGCAGTTTCCTATGTCAGTCAAGTACTATGGAGACAAAAAATTACAGCTTTTACACCTGAATTAGGAAACAAATTGCAGTTTTTTCACAGCTCTGAGAAATTTGTATAAACATTTTTAAGTGTGTCTCTTTCATGTATTAACAGACTGCTCTGCAAAACTGAACTACTGAAGAATGAGAGCAAAGACAAGCAATGTATTACAACAATAAAGGACACTCAGAAGATGAAAACAATCTGTAATTTTCACTCAAAAAAAAAGCAGCTAGAACTGGTAGGAGATATTTAAAACTGAAGTCACTGAGAAATATACTTTAATGATTTTCAGATGACAAAATAAAGATCATTCCTAGGCTAAAGTAAAAAATACAAATAGAGTAGCTACCTAAAGTAATTTAAAGACAATCAAAAGAAAACATAACTGCAATGACATCAAACACTTCTCCTGAAGCATTTAAAGGTACAGAAACTTTAGGACAGCGAGAAGGTTCTTGGAGAACAGACTTATAAACATTTACACAAATGATGCAGCTACTTTAAAAATAGTCACCAAAGAAAACAAAACCTTCATGCACCTTCCAGTGTCTGAAGTATGTCTAGGAGCTGATTACAAAGATAAGCTCCTGTGTCAACAGAGAATACATCCAAGACTGCTCTTCAATACCTTATTTAGAGTTTAAAATTATTAAATATCAAATTGTTGAAAGTAAATACAGAATTCCTTTTTACATAAATGTTCCATAAGGTTGCATCTAAATCATGGGGTTTTTTCTTAAAAGAGAACATAATATATAAAAACTGTATTTCTGCTTCAAATGCTTGAAGACTTTACATAGGTAAAAGAGCAACATCATTTGAGAAAACAAGAGTGAAATCTTGAGAGGAGTTCTTAGTCCTACAACCTCTACCTGGGCCTTAACAAGACAGCAGTGATTTTGCTAGATTTCCTTACCAGGCCATAGCAGCGGTACAGAACAGATTGCAAAGAAAATCAGGGCTGGTACCTAAGAAGAGAGCAACAGACTGTTCTTCCATATTACAACTTTTCTGAAGAAATTAAATTGCGTGAGTTAGACAGATACTCTCCTGCCTTACAAAACCAGAATAATGAGATATACACTTACTTCAACAAGTGCTGAAATACTTACATAAATCCCAAGGCAATATTTTTACATGAGTGAGTGCCTTTATTACTTTTCTAAGCATACTAGACTTTAATTCAATGAGGCTAAGAAGAGTAGCATACAGACTCTAAGTCTACATTTATGCAGCCTCTCAGTGCTGAAATTAGTTCTCTGAAGATAGCTATTGTATACGAAATTTCATAGTAGATTTCTTGAAAAGTTGAGCAGACATTTGTAATTCTACAAGGCCTTATCAACATGGGCAGACTAATCCTGACAGTGCAAAATACAGCCATTCTGCTGCCATGATACGTTTGCATTTCTTTTGTAGCGCAACCCCAAGTTCATAGAATGGCAGAAGGCTTTTACTTCTTGCAAAATATACCACACTTTCCTCAAATTTCAAAGTGGTCTGTGAGTGGAATGGTCAAATTCATCTGAGCCTTAGAAGGGTAGTCCTCACTACCCTATTAACAAGGTATTAATTAATATTTCTGAAAACCAACAGATAGTTCCAAACATTGGAGGAGGTTGCCCAGGTATCTTGCAGACTTTCCATCCTTTGAGTTATTTAAGTCTCAACTGAATACAGTCCTGAGCAACCTGCTCTAGCTGACCCTGCTTGGAGCAAGGGTTTGGACTAGACAAAATCCAGAGGTGCCTCGAACCTCACCTACACTGTGATGCTGTGAGTGAAAATTTGCCCCATGAGCCAGTTGCCTATTAAGTCTTTCCTGTTAATTGCCATTGTAACTTCAGTGACACCACAGCTTTCACTAAACCCCACACCAGCATACACTGAAAGTGCTTCATTTTGAAAATATCCCCAAATTTAGCACAAAAAAGTATGCGTGCATGTGTGTGCACACTCAGGCACACACAGATGCCTGTGACTCAGGTACTTTCGTCCTGTTCTGAGAATGTTCTCTGTGGTTAATCTCTTGGTTTTTCATCTGTTTTTACCTCCTAGTGGGGCACCAGAGAACTCTGCATGGTCTTGCAGCCAGAGCAAAGTGGAGCAAATTAGTCTGGAATTAAACAGAATATATGAATGCACACATAATTCTTGAACTAAATAAAAAAAAGATGGATACAAACTCATCCTCCAGCAAAGATCAGTGTTAAAAGTTTTAAAACAAACTAAAATTTTAAACATATTTGAAAAGACATTATGTTATGGAAAGAGTGAGAAAAGCAAGGCTGTGTTCTGGGGTGGTGCCCCATGAAAACTGGCATGGTCATAAAGAAAGAAAACCTTTCAGTTCCTCAGTGGGACAGAAACTGTCACAACAAATGCAGTATGAGGAATGGTCTTGTAAATGCTAGTTCTTTCAGATCTTCTTCCAAGGGTATCATATTAAATTCCAGTTCAATAAAGCAAGTTTCATAACATGCAATTTTGGCTTTTCTGAACACATAACTACTTTTCTATCAGAATAGGGCCTGCAGAATTTATTCTCTTCTAACCCTGTAAGTGTGGCAAGAGGCATCCCTTGTTTCCTAAGAAATATAACATGTTTGGCAGTCTTTCTTATGCAAGGGAAAAATAATATATGAAAGAAATAAAACAGGTTAGATCCTAACTGTAGATCTTGAACAGCTGTTGGCAAATAAAAAGTGAAAAGAGAAGTAGGAAAATAAAAGGCAACATAATAGAACTATAAGAGAGGGATCTAGTACTATCTACTTATTGTCAAGATGCCAAGCAAGAAAGCAGGATCACTTCTAGCACAGAAATTGAATTCAGAACAAAATTCTAAAAGAAGAAAAAACCAGCAGTTCCATACCCTTGCACTGCAGCACAGAAAAACTACTGCTTCTGAAAAACCTAGTGCCATTTAGCTTAACCTCCACATCACTGCACTTGTTTCTACCCTCAGAGTTTCAGATGGGACAATGCTTGAAAGAAAACCAGAACAGAAAAAAAATCAAGGTTTACTTCTAACATATCTCACCAGTGGGAGAGAAACGCAAAAGTGTTTAGAGTAGGAGTAGTGCCTCTCTGAAGAACACCGAGGGGAGACTGACAGACTGCATCCAAAAACAGTATCAAATGAAGAAGGCTTACCAGTTATTGTAGGACTGAAACCCGGTGTCAGAAGGCTGCACATCCACCCAGCACTTTCTGTTGCTGGCAGCCTGTTTCTTTGCTCATCTGAGCAAGAGTCACTTTGCAGAGTCAGCAATCACAGCACCGAGAGGATCCAGCACATTCCAGTGCACGGCAATCCTCTAGATAACATTATTAAAACTTTTTGTTTCTGTCACAGACCATCAATGCCAACATTACACCGAGAGGCAGATGCATCAGCAAGCACGGGAGGCTCTCTTACACAATGACAAAAATAGATTACCTAGATTATCATATTAGCCAGCTGCCTTCTTGTCTCAAGCCGTCCACCAAAATCACTGTCAACCTCATAAAATCTGACATTCGGTCTGTACTGGTTTTGGTAGGGATGGAGTTAAATTTCTTCACAATAATATGCTATTGTGGTGCTATGTTTTGGACTTGTGATGAACGCAGGGTTGATAACAGGGAATTCTAGTTATCACTACAGTGTTCACACAGCATTCAGGCCTTTTCTCTTTCTTAGAGTGCCCTACCAGCAAGTAGGCTGGGGGTGCTGAGGGAACACAGTGGGACAGCTGATCCCAGCTGACCAAAGGGACATCCCACACCATCGAGGTCATGCTCAGCAATAAAAATGGGGTGGAAGTTGGCCGGAGCTGCTGTTGCTCAGACACTGGCTGGGCATCAGTTACTTGGTGGTGAGTAACTGGGGCTTTTTGCATTACTTATTTTGTTCAGGTTTTTCCTTTGTTGTTTTCTATTTCGCCCTTTTTTAATGACTGAACTGTCTTTATCTCCCCATGAGTTTTCCCACTTTTACCCTTCCAATTGTTTCCCCCATCTCACTGGATGGGGCAGTGAGCAAGTGGCTGTGTGGGGCTCAGCCGCGTATCCTCTGCTTGGATCACAACACAGTCATTCAATAAAGATTACTTCTATGAACAATAATTAGTCACTTATTATTCCAGAGTGTATGGAGCTGTTCTGAAAAGAAAGCTAAACACTGTGTAAACAAGTTCATTGAGCAAAAATTCCACATAGTCAAATCTTTGCATGCAGTGTGTGAGCTCAGGTCAGTGGAGAATAAGCTGGGACAATAAACTTCAACCTAAGACTGTCAAGTCAGCTATAGGTATTTCTACACCAAAACACTGCAAGGCAGTAAACATATCAGGCTTTTTTTTTCTCTGTCTCTCTTTTTATTTCATATTCTCTAGGACTTCAAAATAGGATGATTCCTGAAGGAGTAGTTAAATGGATCCAGATACTTTTCAAAAAGTAGCTCTGGATAACCAAAAATCCTGGGCCCACCCACCAATACAGCTTCAGACAAGCATGCCTTCAATATCTTGCTGCAATTGCACTCACTAGAATTTCTGTCTTAAAGAGCTTTGATTTTAGGAAAGCTAGTATTTATAACTATCTATTGAACATGATTTAGTAATGGAACATAATAAACTGAGGTTTCTATGAACTTCATGTAAGTTTTGTTTAAGCATATTGAGCTTTTAGAGACTTCTGGGGTTTTATTTAGAAAATAAATATAATAAAAGGTAGCACCTATCCAGAGATGCTTACATCAAGTTGTCTATGAAAACGGTGTTTGTATATAAACACGAAGTTCCATAAACTAATATTGTAGAGAAGAGAGTTAGTGAAGTCACAGATTTATTCTAGAAGAAAGCTAATATTATTCTACCAAAATCTGTATTTCCTTCATTCACCTTTTGTGTTTGTAGAATATCTTTTTCTCAAAGCAAAAGAAAAATTACAGAGTTTTCCAAAACAAATCTTATATACAGGTAGAAGAGCTGTCCTAAGTCAAACCAAAATTACACACGTTCCAGTACTTGAACAGCAATCATAAGGGGGAATGCCAAGAAAAGAGGGTAAGAGAAGGGCAAGCATATATACTCCAACCTTCACCTATTTCCATGTCAAAGATTTTCCTAAGATGTCATTTCTAAGGACCGCATTTCTATTCTGTATTTAGCAATCTCAAATGGATCTCTCCTCTGATTTTGTTCAGACTCTGTTCTGCTCCTCCTTCTGTACCCATACAATACTTTGACCAAAAAAAATCACAAACATTTAGCAACACACAAAGTTGTCAAGACTCAAAGTTTCCTGTTTCAAGAATATGCTTAAGGAATACTTCTGCCATTGCTGCAGAGTAGGAATGCTCAGGATTTTCCACCTGACTCAGCCACACTCTTTTTAAAGGCTTGTAATTTACTAAGGACACACGTAAAACAAATGCTGTCCCCTGTACTGCAAGGGGAATTAGAAGTTTATTGTAGCCTCTAATCACTAGTTCCAAACCCTTGAATCTGAGCACAAAATTGCAGTATAAATAGAAGGTTAGACTAGGACTCACATGCTCAGCATTCTAATCTCTGGCTGCGCACCTGGCAAATCACTTCACTGTTCTGTGCTTCAGCATCTCAGTCTGTAAAATGTGAATAATACAGCTGATTTCCTTTGAAATGAATTTCAGGTCTATTATGAAAAGCTGTGTATAAGAGTATGGTACTGCTATTCTTACAGTTGATTTTGTACACTGAAACCTTTGTTCAATCCATTAATTGAGTAGGATTAATGAGACGGTTTCTTTTTTCCTCCATTACTGGCTAATACATATCTCTTATACACTGTAACACAAAAGATGATTGAACTGGGGAAATGCAGATTGTTAGCTGGATCTCTCTTGCAAGGGGAACCGGTTGCCCCAAGTAGGAAAAAGAATTATCTTTCAACGGATGAGCACAAAGATAAATTCCTATTATACTAAAGAAAATCAACTGAGAGAAAATACTCTTGTCTGTGATCTATGATTTTAGTCCTTAATCTGCATATCAGAAAAAGATTAATTTCTTTTATAAAGACTACCCTAAGAAATGAATCTGCATTCAAAGACATCTGTATGTTGCCTACTGGTACAGACACTACTGAGACGGTTCATTCCAAGAAGCAGTGCTAAATGTATCCCTGGTATCCACGGATCTAAGCACAGATCATGCCTCCCCTAGACAGTGTACTTCTCTCCGGTCTTCATTCTTTGAGCTCCCAAAACTTCCCAGAAAAGCTTTCATGGAAACTTCATCCTTGCAAGGTAGTGAGAGCTTTCACTTGGAGAGAGTCTGGCAAAATTTCTGTCTGAGTCAAAAGGGTCTGAAAACATTAATTCACTTCCAGTATCAGTGTAGAATAATTTGGAAATCAGACTGTCTTGGAAGATTTAAAAAAAACAAACAAGCAACAACATAATATCAGTATTTGTTGTCCTCTGAATCCCAACAAAGATCAAAACAGTACATTTTTGTAATACAAAACCTACAGCTACTTTATTCTCTTCCTTTTAAGAGAGCAAAGAAGGATCAAGTTTTGCAAAGTTCTTACAGCTATGAGGAAAGGTAGTGGTTTTGTTATTAACATGTTTTACTTTTGAAAGCTCCACCAAGAGGCTTTGGAATATAGACCTTCAGGCAAATCAACACTCTTTAAGTTAATATAGATCAGACACAATGTCTTGAATCAGCAACTGAAATCTCTGTTTCAGATAATCATCTCTCGTGGTGACTTCCAAAGAACAAGGTAGAAGGTCATCATGCCACACTGGAGAGCTTGTCAAAAATACAAGACCCATCACAGTATATTAAAAACATATCAACACAAGCAATTTTCTAATACGGCAGCAAGTAATTTCCGTGCTACTGTTAATCATGCAATAGCAATTGATAACCCATCTGTATTTCTCAGGCAACAGAAGACACACAGAAGGGTGAATTTAAGCCATGGAAATACCCACTTGTGAACGATCTGTTTGACTGAAATTCTTAGTGAATCTACCTAAAATGCAAAGCAGGCAGAAATGTTCCTTATACAACACCAGAGCACAGATTGAGGAAGACAAGCCAGGGAAATCTGGTACAGGGAAGAGCATGCCCTTAATTGATCAGGACATATGGACCACCCATGCAGAGATGAGACTGCATTTAAACTAAGTAATAAGAGCAGATTATTGTTTGTTTCTGCTTCAGTGCTCTTTCCAAACTCCATCCTTGGTGCCTGACATATGTTCTACTGTAAAATAATAGATATAGGAGATGGAATTCCAGGAAACAAAGCTTTGTGCTCCAGACGTTGCCCACCAGCACTCCCACTGAAATGGAATACAGCCCTATAAACACTTATACCTCAGAGAAAATCAGAGTTGTAACACACCAAACATGTATTTTACATAGGCTGATTCTACTTTCAGAAAATTGATTTAAATAAATTTTACAGTAAAAACATCAACAAATTTGTTTGGGCTAGCAAAGAGTGATGAAAAATACACTTGTTCCAGGATTAAACTCCTGCCTGCTCACTTTCTTATTATGTAGTATGTTAAAACACCTCAGGAGACTCAAACTTGTTGAAACATTCCTATAAAATATACAACTGACATTTTACCTATTTATTTCTGAATAAATTGAAATAAAATCATGCTTTCCTCAGTAAGAAAAAGATGTGACAAAAATTCTAATTCTTTGCCTACAGAAATTAAAATATTTTTTCAGCAACAACTTTCATTACTCCAAGTGCTTGGTACTCAGCTGATCATTACTTTAACAGTAACTAGGTTAAGTTTGATGGCATTTTTAAATTTTTGCAGATACTGGAGTCCATTCTAGACATTTAATTATTACAAGCAGGGCAGTGTACAACACAGTAGAAAGCAAAGATCACATTTCTTAAGGATCATATGTTGTGTGCTTTCCAGCTGTAGTTTTACCAGATATTGTTAAGTTTTGACAGAGATTTGTTTGTAAGAGTTACAACAAGTGTTTAAAACTTAATCATTTAAAAGTTTCCACCACTGTTATAGCATCCCTAGAGTTGTGCCCTGTGTAATGTATTAACTACCACTTTTAATCCTAAAATAACTATGTTTTCTTAATACTGCAGGAACATGCATTTTTCAAAGCAAAATGTGATTATAAGTGCCAATACCAAAAAATATATTAAAGGTGTTGCTTTAACCTTTAGATTTTCCTGAATTTATTTGATGTTTGGAGATATGGTGTCATACAATTGACTGGAAGAAACAATATTATCCCATTTCAAAGAAGTATCTAATAGAACACATTAGCCAACTTGAGTCCATTACTCATAACATGGATCAAATGAGTTTTTGTTTTAATTTCACCAGCATATTAACCCAGGGCAGAGATCATGTCTTCAATCTTCTCATGAGGACACCATGAAACCATGCACAAATGACAACCCGAAAATAACACTTTAAAGTTTTTTTGTCAGTGAATTTTCGCTTCGACAGAATACTCTCACCTCTATTTCATCCCATTTGAGATCCACAACCCTCTGTCCTGCCTTCGGCTGCCACGTAGGTAGCACCACGGTGGCTCTGGAACGGGGCAGAGCGATGTCAGGCTCCAGGGTGGACGCGGCCGGGCTGTGTCGGGGGGAGGTGGCCTCTGTCCCTTCAGAGGCTGCAGGGCTGTGGAGTGAGTGTTCACAGTTGGTTCCCTCAAAGCCTTCACTGCAGAGACAGAGGTAGCCATCCCCACGGGTGCTGCAGTTACCATGGTGACAGGGGTTGCTGGCACAAGGATCTGAAACAAACTGGAAAAAACATATCATATAGGTCAATTACTGATTATAAAGGATTTATTTCTGAGTTTTAAAAATACCATAAAACAGGATTCTTTCCCCCTACTGTATTTATCTTCTAAACGTATTTATGAACCAAACTCATCTTTGATGTATCTTCAAGGAGGTAAATTCAAAGGATTAAAGAAGAATACAAATTAATCTATTAACTGCTTTCCTCAGACCATTTATGCTAATTCACTGTTGCCACATTCAAACAAAGAGATAAACACAAAAAAGGAACGTGCCCACCATTCATTATCAGGAATTTTCAAAAACAGACTTAAAAGAGTAACCTACTCAGGGAAAACATCAGATATGTTGGAATTTAAGGGAGCAACAGAAATAGGAAAGGGCACAGAACTCACACAGATCAGCAGGTCACGAAGCAGCTCTGTGTGGTCAGAGCTAACCACATCACACAATCCTATTTGTGGACACAACTTCCTTTGTAAAAGAGCTGGACCTTTTACCTACACTTCATTTTGTGGAAAGCAGTTTCAGAATCCAAGTTATTTGGGTGCTGAAAGCTTTCTAACAGAAGTTAGAAAGCAGGGACAAAACTGTGCTTGTTTTTAAAACAGCATTTCTAATAGCATAGAATAAGACTAAGCTCAGTGATGTAGGAAAAATGCTGTCCGAGGCTTGCATGCCTTTAATTTCCATCTTGAATTTACCTACAGCAATTTTGTAGTTTCTTATGTCATCATTGACTTTCAGGTTAAATGTCTTCCCTTCTCCATGTTGAATTTTACATCCATAATGCCTTTACAAAATACATCTACAAACTCTTCAAGTTCCATCTCTTGGAAAAATTAGCCACACTTGCCCAGTTTCCTTGGGGACAACAACCCTTCCCTCCAGACATGTGTTCATTTTTGCACCTGGGACTCCAAAGGTTAGCACTACCTTTTGCAAAAGCATCAATACTTTTGCTTGTCCTGGAAACAGCTTCCTAGATAATGCTTAAGAAATGCTTGCCTTAACAAGAGCTAAGTCACGCTGCTGGCTCACTGTCACCGACCAGGACCATCAGGCAGCTCCCTTCACTTGTCTTCACATCAAAGGGAAAACATATCACTGGAATCAGACATTTCCTCATCTTTAAATGCAAATTTCACCCAAGTGCTCCAGTCCTAAAGGTTACCCCATAATTCCCTGCACAATATTCCTGCCCTTCCCTACATAAGCAATGCTTCTTGTTATATTTCTCAGTAAAGCAGCACAGTTATTTAATATTAAACATTTGTTATAATTATCTCAAGAATTACATAAACCTCATATATCATGAATGCCAAAAACAAGTATTGGTTCTACACTAGGAATTCTATCTTCCCATTAATCCAAAGGTCTGGCGTCGGGGACACCAAATCCTAATAGAAAACCTCCTCATGTAAAACAGCACTATTATTGATCTCAGCTAGAATTCTTTCTTTGGCTCAAATTTTTGTATACCCTAGACTCTGTAATATTTTTGGACAGAAAACAGAGGAAACATTACTATGAAAGTTAATTTTGGAGACAGTCAATGATGAATGTCAGATTTTCTCCTGACTGATGCAGAAGGCTTAGAGGCCATAGAGGACAGTCCAAAATATATGGTCTATTAATTTATCTTGTGGTTTGGTTACAGTGTGGAATGTTATTTACTTTGCATGGGGATACATCTCATACATATAAGGTGACACATTAGACATCAGGGTCAAGCTCTGACTCTTCTTCATTTTTAATACTCAACTACATGGCAAGTTTATATATATACTTGACATATCAAGGAAGTAAGGATTTTTATGTTCAGAAGGGCTTAGCTCCTTAAAATCTCTTTCCCCTGCAAATCAAAAGAACACCTAAGTTCTCAAAGAACAATTTCTAAATCTCTTCTCCACAAAATAATATCGAAGTGACAGAAAAGAACAATTTTCAGGAAGGAACTAGTTCTATGGTTTGTCAGTTACATTTTAAGCTTGTGCCATTGCCAAGTGCCAGAGATATTCATAGAAATTTCCTTTTCCTTTAAGAGTATTGAAAATAAAATGTGTTGACATATGAACAAAGCCCAGTTCAAAAAATTTTTTGAAACAGTTTCTTCATATTGTAGTTTCTTAGATTAGACCTGAGTTTCAAAGAACTGCAGATATCCTATTGTTGGATAAGCTCTTTACTCATGCTTTCACAAGAAATCCAAATTCACAATAAGCCTATTTTGTGTTAGTAATTCAATTGTTCTTGTCACACCTAAAACGTTAAGGTTATTATTTGCAAACCTAGTAATAAGAAAGAAAAATAACGTTTTCAATCACAAAGGGCACTTGCCCCATTATTGAATGTATCCATTCACTTTACGAGCACAATAATAAAAAATGCTGTGTGATCCACGCTATTTGATGCAAACTGATTTGAGCTTGTTTGACTGGAAACAGATGTGTTTAATTAATTATTAAGTCCTGCTCAGTGCTGCACATGCTACACACAGAAGAACACATTGTGCTTTAGGAACCACCCCTACCCTTTCAGGCACAGTGGAAGTGAAAATAATTAAAATGGTTTAGATTAGATGAAAAATTAAAAAAGATGAATAGATGTTGAACTTCAGCCAGGGACTTCCTCAGAACTTAGTTTTATAAAGCACTTCACAGGATTTTATCATCCTCATTCCTTAGTTACTAGTAATTCGAAAGCTCATTTGTCTTTCAATAAGCCTATCGAAACAAATCAATGTCCTTTGTGCATAGGTTTTCTATTGAACTAAAGAAAGTCCATTTTAATTATCAGATAAAAAGAGATAAGCAAGTAAAATTGATTAATTTGTGTTGGTTGTGATGTTTCTGTGGTTTCTCTGGTCCTCACGAAGGTGACAGCAATGGTTAGCCAAGTGATCTGAGAAACATTTTGACACAGTGAACAGTGTGGCTACATCAGAATTAAAAGCTAGCAAAATTTCAAGGCTTAACCTTCAACAAACTATTGAAGCTCACAAAAAACAAAAGCTCACCCACCAAAACAAAACCAAACCAAACCAAACCAAAAAAATGAAACACCTTGGTCTCATAAGGAAGAGCTGAACATAAGTACGCTGCGAGTACACAATTATGAGCCCCTTTTTTAGCCACTCCTTGTGAAGTTCACAGTATATTCAGAGACTGTTGCACAGAGAAAAGAAGGAACCAAGTAACATGTATCCATATAGCCTATGAATAAATACTAAATCAGTATGATCACTAGCAAAAAATCCAGGGTTGTTTAGGTACAGAATTTCCATAGTCACTATTAAGAAAATATATTTTGTATTTAGGTCTCTTGTTTTCATCCCCATTTTTTCATTTAATAGTCTGTCTGTTTTTATAATACATTCCTTGACTAAATAGGCACAGCCAGCCGTTGCAGTTGACAGAGCCAAGCTAAAAAGCATAAAATGTATTTGCATGCAATTACTATTCCATATGCCTGGACAACTGGAATCCTCAAAATGTTTTTGAAATAGAATCCTAAGATAGATGCCCACCAAGGTGCCCTTCATATCATAGTTAATTTTCCAAAGGCAGACTGAATATGGTATAAAACTGGGCTTGTTTAAGAATCACACTCACAAACACGGATCGTTTGCCAGCCAGTCCAATTGTTTCCTAAGGTTTCAGTTCAAGATAAAACACTACAGGAAGTAAATCTGCAAGATCTTTCTGCCAGTACTACTTGTGGTGACACCAATTTGTCAGTTCATGCTCATTCACCTTCTCTTCAAAGTGGTTCTACTTGTTCTACCTGGAGACAGTCCAGGCAGATCCTCCAGAGAGCTTCAAAAAATAGAATGGTAAGTCTAAAGCCAAGGCTACAGATGAGCTCCTAAACACTGCACCAAACCTGTCTTCCACCTGCAGCTCTCCTCTTAGATGTGTTAGTACAAAACTAACTTTTGGGTCATTTGTTATTGCTGTTGCCTACAGCCACAAACAATATTATACCAGCTTGCAACTTCAGTAAAATATGGAAAAAAACCCCCAGAAGATCCAGTCCTCATATTAAGAATTCAGCAGACTATTTAAATTCATTCTACATCGTAATGTTTACCGGTTAACAAAGCCAAGCTCCCACAATGATGCCAAAGGCTGATATTTTGCATATATGTCCAGGAGCACTCACTACCTCTGAAACAGTCTGCAGATATTAAAAACTGACGTCGTCCAAAGTTTTCAACTCTTCCATGGCTCCCTGAGATAATTTTTCCAGTTACAGGATAAATTGCTGTGGTTCTCAAATATGTAGAGTGACTTTAAGTGCCTGGGACTTAGGTAGTTTCTTCATGTGTTCTGGTAAAAAGAGATCTTAGGAGAAATCAAATCAGTAAAACTGGCTTTGCACCTACATTGCTGAAGAAATTCCCCAATACAAAAGCAAACAACTTCTCTCCCAGACAAGATCATGGGAAGATCCACCACATATCACCAGGATCAGACATGCCAATTTCAAGATTTGCATGGTACATTAAAAATTATCAACTTCTAAATACTTTAGAAAGAAAAAAATTAAAACCTACAGTCTAAGCCATTATCTGCTTTTAATAAAGTAGGGGGGAAAAAAGATTTTTCCTTTTAAGTATATCTGAGATATCATCTATTTTTGCATATGCATCAATTTATGAAAAAGATAGAAACAGACTTAAATCTTTTACATAGCAATGACAATAAAGATTATCTAAAAATGTAATCTCTGAAAAAATGGCTTATGTTCAAACTATTATTAAAATTTATTCTAATTCAATCCTTCAGACAGTGAAGCTGTAAATTAGAATAAATGGCTTATGTTCAAACTATTATTAAAATTTATTCTAATTCAATCCTTCAGACAGTGAAGCTGTAAATTCCATTCTATCTCACATTAAATATTAGTGCTAACTATGAAATGAAAAGCAAGTAAAAAAGATTAATTTAAATTAAAAAAACCCCAGATGTTCCAAATAGTATCCCAGAAAAAGCACTGAGATGAGTATATCAAATAAATGCATTTTTTCTGTTTTGAAAAAAGACTGTCTTGTGACTCAGTAGGACTCAAGCAACATATCTGGGTCCAATTTCTGGCTCTCCCAGAGACATCCTGTGTGAGCTGAGAACAGTCAGACTCCATCTCTGCCTCTTTCCCAACTGTAAAATGGGGATTACACTTCCTTTCTTACACTGCCTGTGTTGTCTGGTTAGAAAGCAATTTTTTTCAGGATGGGAACCACAGAGGCAGAGGTAATAGGAACTCTCAGGCAGCACTGAAATACAAATAAATACAATCAAGAAATGCATCCCTGTAGAGCAAGGTTAAATCTGTAACCTGTGGCCATTCAGGTTTGTTTCTTAGTCTTTCTCTCTTTCTTTTTTCCTTCTTTCTGTGGCCATTCTGAACACTTCTTTGCTCCAATGAACAGAAGTGTTTACAGAATTATTCAGCAAACTTTAAAGTTAAGAAAAAATCCTAAGTTATATTAACTCTTCTAATTAACCCATAATAGACAGGAAAACCATCTTAATATTGCATTTTTAGACATCATTCTTCTTCGAAACAAGATTTGCTTCAAAACAGATGCGCTGAAGAATACATTAATTTTCCAACTGTGACTGAACATAACAGAAATAAAAGTGGCTAAAACACTCTTGATTAGGAGAATCAGGATGACTGAGAGCTTTTTGTCACATGAGGATGTAAAAACTGAACACGATCAGCACCATGAACACACAGGTACCACCACCTTAAATGGCTGCTCTCTAAAAGCTGCCTGCGATGTTCGTGTGTGAATTTAAGGACGCTCTTCAAAAATAATTCTTCCACCACATGCACCAGGACCCAGTGAAACACTGCGATCAGAGCCAATCCGTACAGGAATTGGAATGTCACAGCTTGTCGGAAGGAAGAAGTGCCATCGTGGTGGTTTCATACTACGAGCTGCCTGTGGGCAATGAACTACACCGATCTGAGCCCTGAGTATCAGCCATTTAATACAGTGGGCAACAACAAAGTAGTGAGAAGGGCTTTAGACAGAGGTCTTGGAAGCCAGAGCAATCAGGGCTTTCTTTCCCATCCCTCAAAAAAGTGTAAGCAGGAGAAAACATTTCTCTATTACATAAAACATGAATATGGCAGCTATGGCAGCTTCAGTCATTAGGAACTAACTACAAACTGCAAGACAGAATTGGGATTAATCAAGATTTAGAAGGCCAAGGCCAAGAACCGTACCATACTGAAAATACAATGTAAGCAACTTCTTTCTAGAAGTAAACATTTACTCTTTTAATTTAGCAATCCAACTCAATGCGCAGCTCATGAGGAAAGCCATCAATAAATCTAATAAAGTGTAAACTTTATCAGATAATTCAGAATATGATTCTTTGAAACACCATTAACAATGAGAACTTTGGATTTCTTCCAAGCTGCAATTCTCATTCCATGAGTTTTGAATATTCTGAGTAATGAAACTGCCAGTGAATGTAATAAATGGATATAAAATATTTTTTTTTTACTTCAGTGAAGCAGAAAAAAAATGCCTAAAGAAATTGTCTGTTTAATTGCGAACCAAAGCATGGCTGCCCAAATCCATTTGAAAAACCAGCAAATATAACAAGGCAGAATTTGAACAGCATGATAGATTTTAAAAACAGAGCTCCAGCAAATGGCTGATTTACCCTTGTGTAATAAGTTACCAGACACCAACTGCTTCGCTCTACCTATCCTCAGGCACATTCTTACCTCCAGGCATCCTGAAATAACTGCAAAGTAAATTGAGATAACTTTCCCAATCCCTCAGTGAAAGGAAGATATCTGCTTCACACTAACCACAGAGAGCTGTCAGATGTCAGCATGTACATAAACAATTATTAAGTACTTTACTTTTTTTCTCAGCTTTCCTTATCAGACTATTTTTAATCTTTTTTTTTAAATACCTACTTGCCTTTCTCCTGTTGTGAAAAGACATTCGAATTTTTTGATATTTGTATAAATACAGCAGATTTAACATTACATTCCAAGTAGACAAGCTAAGCACGTTTACTGCGTTTTTCAGCAACACCCGCACTCAGCAAAGACACTTTTTCAAACAACCAAAATGAAGTCAGGATATTTATCCCAAAGATGGGTCGACTACTTTAGAGAAAGGATCTAAGCAGTACCTTAGAATAGATCTCTGAAGATCAGCATTGGCCTTTTTTACCACAGAATCATCTCATTTTACTCTCAGTAAGGGCTGGCACTGTGCTAGAATTGTTATTTGGGACTCCAGTGGTACTCTCATTACTGGTGGCAAAACTAGGGGGTAATTGTGAAGGCAAAGCATTACATTTGTTACAGTGGCACAATACATTTGTTTGTTTAGATCTTATGCTGTTATTTCATTATTAAAGCATCACATAGTGAAAGAATTATCAATAGTATTTTTATTCTTAATATTTTTCCCTTTTTAGAAGTAATTTTTCTTGAGCAACAGTATGGTACACAAAATATTTTTATGATAGGACATTAAAATATGTAATGATATGAGAATTCATAACATTTTTTATTTCTACACTGAACTAGTGCAAAGCTGAAATGAAGAAAATATGCTCCCATATAATATTATTCTAGAATACATTAATTGACCTAAAAAATGACAAGTAGAATTCAATAAAAACTACACAAGCAAGTTTCCAACTTACATGCAAAAGATTTTTTAAAAATTTTTGAACAAAAGATTTATTAATTCCAATAAATAAAAGTTTGAGATTAACCATATGGGTCACAGGCTAATTTAAGGTTAATAATATAATTCCAAATTCTTAAAGTTGTCATGAGTATTTTGAGTTATGATGAGATCAGGACTAGCACAGGCAGAAATACAGTCCACCTGTCTTTATGAAAAACAAAAAAAAATCCCAAACAGTCTGCTACTTGAATTTTCAATATACCTAAGGAAATTACTTATCCTAGTCAACGTAAGATGATCTTAAATTCCTAAAATTTTAGCTGTTTTAAAAACAGTAGTGTGCTATCATCTCTCTACTGGAATGTCGAGTTTGACACATCTGTCCACCCTTAAAAATATTGAACAAAACAGATTTGAGAGTTTTCTGGAAATCTAAAAAATAATTTAAAATTTTACCTTCATTGCACAAACAAGCACCCAGGTAGAGGATCAAGCCTACGTAGGTGCTCTTAGTGACAAAAAGTGCACAGTGTAAGTTCACACTTGATTATCTATGAGACGCAGCACCCTTCCAAAGTTCAGCAACAGAACAGCAACAGCATTCTCATTTTCTTTAGCATCAACATCAATCAACCTCAAGACAGAAATCCACATAAAATAAGATTTCATGAGTTCAAGCACTAACAGCATTTCTTGATTTCCAAGTCTGAGGCTTCAGACATTTTCTAGGTGAGATACAGCAAATCAGACACGCGGTTCTTGTAAGAACAAGAGAAGGACTGAATAACACAGTGAGTTGTCCATGAAAGTATGCAGTTGAACCATCAATAGTGCATGAAATCCTGAAAAACTCAGCAGATGTGACAATTGGCTACTTTTATGGCTTTTTGCCCACAGGAGGCTGTGAAAACAGGAGAAGATAATCAACACATCCATAAGGTACCTAGGAGATGTGACATAACCAGCAGTTCACTGATGTCACATTTCCCAAAGCAAGCATGAAAAAGACAATTAAAATTTGGGGAGTTTGAAAAGAAGCAGTTGTTATCATTTCAAGCCACAACACATCAGAAAGGAGACATTTTGGCAGCTGAGGCATTTGGCAATCAATAAAACAGCAAACGCTTATGCACCGAGTCAAATAGATGAGCATTAGATGGGTCTTCCAGCGCTTTCAAACAACCAACATTCCTGCACTGCATCCAGTAACACTGACAGCATAGTAAATCACAGCTATGTGGTCTGCTGATTTTTTGCTTATTTCTCATACTTTAACATCCTGTCAGATCCAAAGTTAAAATATTGTCTAGTTGGAGAAATACTGAAAGAAAGATGAAAAAAACTGCAAGCACAAGAACGCATTCTCTCAGTACACACCCTCTGGTTTTCTGTGTTGGATTATGTTATTTCCCGTGATTTATATTTTAAAAACTCTTTCACTTGCTTTTAATCCTCTGGACTCGTGATTAGAATTCCAAGACCCAGCTACATTTTTATATGGTTATTGGCAGTCAAATCAACTACTAAACACAATTAATTAATACACTTAATACACCTGAACAACACTGTGTATCTGACATTCACAGGAATGTCAGATCTGATATCTACAGAGAGCAGGTGAAAAGAGATGCCAGCGTGACGTAGCTGACTTCAGCTCTCTTGTTGTTACAGCAGACAAGGATTCAAAGCCTTCCTTTCTGGATTAGGAATCTAACAGTTTGCTGGTCAAAAGGGATTTTTAATTTTAAGACAGGGCTGGAGGCATCTTTATCTCATAACAAAGCACCTGCCCACACATAGAGTGATGTCCAAAGAGTTTCAAATCAACATCCACCTCCTCATCCCTGAAGAACTTATCATTTTACTGCAAAAAGTAATTGGATTAAATATTTGAACAACGTTGGGATGGAGATAGAAGTCCAAAATTTCTTTGCTCCTCCTTGCTTAAACACCATCCCTCACTAATGCTGGCATTCATTGCCATTGTCACTGTCGGTCTCTGTGAAAACACTTTCAGCTACAACGCTGTATCTCACATTTTATGACAGCCTGGGTGAACTCAGTTACTTCACAGCACCTAACACACAGTAACTTGTTAAGGTATGAAAACAGCAGCATATGCCCGAACCTTGTGAATAAGCCAGTCTTCAGATACATAAAATAGGTCTTTATATTCAGTGGTGAGAGGCAGTGCTGCTTTTAGCCTCATCTGAAGTAGCAGTTTTGCCCAGTCAGTAGAACATCCTTTTTGAGGTTATTTTTTAAAACCAAATTTATCTTGAGGTCCAAAAGACCTTCTGCAATTGTATTAAAATAAACTGGATTATCATTTTTCCCATGCCATCCAGTAACAATTGCTCAGGGTTTTGTATTGCTAGTCTATGCCAGCACAATTTTTCTCATGTCAGGTTTTGATTATTTTCTTTTAATTTCAGCTACTCAATCACCCTCAGACCTTCTGGTTATATACACAGACTTTTCTTTCCTTTAGTACAGAGGACTGTGCCTCCTGCTAGGACAATTCAAAAATATCTAGGTCTAGGGAAATAAAAATTTGGTGCATAGCCTCCCTCTCAGGGACAGTTGAATGCAATCGCAGGTCTCCTGAATCAAGTTGCAGGCAGCCTGTCATAAATAGGGGAATTGCCTCCTAGTGTGTTCACTGTCACTTCCTAGATGTCAAGAAGAAACCTGTTTGTTGTAGGATAGTCTTACTGGTGTCTCCAAGATGCCATGCATACTCATTGTTCAACATTATGAAAGACACATAGTAGAAATGGTAAAGTGAGTTAAGGTTCAGCCCAGCAACAAACTCATCATCATTTCAAATCTGCCCTAAAGATCACAGCTTTTACCAAATGCATTACAATATTAATGAACAGTTCCTGAAAGAAATGACAGGATTTGTGCCCCTTCTAGATGAAAGGGCACAAATGAAGGGGCCCTGTCCCTTTAGGGCATAAATCATTATAGGGCTGCTTCTGCTTAAGCCTCTCTTTCAGTTGGTCTAAACACTGGAATCTATGAAATCTGTACAGCCCATTTTTCTAGCACTGTAGAAAGCAGGGCTGTGACCCAAATAAGCTCTCCTATGAATTTCGTTCTGAGGTCATTTATCAAAAGACTGTATATCTGTCATCAAGCTACATTGTGTGCACGCTGTCGTTTTGCTGTCCATCATAAACTCTACAAACAAGAGTGGGGTTTAAACAATACCATTCTACAACTTCTGTCACTTAAATTTCTCTTTTGATGGTTTACCCTCATGAATTAGTCTGTATCCAGACAAGTTGAAACCTATGTCACAGGTCACTCCCCATATTATTTACTTCTCCAAATCCATTAATACTCTCTTTGAATGACTTCAAATCTGCTGTTTTAGCTAATAATACCAATACTAATTTATCCCTTCATGATCTGATGCTATGAACTGGACTTATAATTTTCTGATGCAATACTTCATAGCATCTAAAAAATCTTTAGGTTTAAAATTAAACTGTAGATCTTCTGTCTGATTAAAATTTTGTAATTTTATTATATGTCCTTATGCCTTATTGTGTGATATTTAGCAAATATGTTGCTCTTCTTCAAATCACTTATGGTTTTAGAGACTTCTATCACAACTATGTTTGAAAAAGAGGTGAACAAGCAAAGTCTGAGATATTTAGACGCTGTTTCATACACCTTGTTTTCATTCACTGTCCTTGTTGGATGTGAAGAGACAGTACCAGACATGTGGGTATATCTTGGATTTATATACTGGTACTGTGATATTTTTCTGTTCTTTTCTCTGGTCCTTCCATCACAGCAATCAAAATATTGAAAGCAACTTTTAGACCAATTCTCATTAGTTTTGTCACTAAACATCATTTCCTATCTATATGACCCATGACTCTACTCACTCTGTTCAAGGCCCAGGTTGTCCTGACCGGTTTGGACACGGACCCTGTGAGGTTCTGCACGTCCCCATTCCCCTGCACACCTGTACAACACCCGACAGCGATGACCCACGGGAACTGTGAGGGCAAGGACTTCCAGCCCTGATCACAACCATGCTGGGAAGCTTTGTATGGAACACAAAGGCAAGAGCAGCAGAATTGTGCTTCCTGCACATTGCTCCAGCAGCCTTTCATCAGTTAGAGTCCTACATGTATGCTTACATTATTAATAGTTTGCTGTGAATTTTTTTTCAAGTTTCCATTAATCCCTATAACAAAAGATTCATTTTTGGTGGCAAACATCAGGGCTTTTGAAAGGCACTCTCCTATATCAATTTATGATATAATAGATAGCAAGACACACAAGAGTGACTGAGAGCACTCCAGAGGCAAGAAGTGTTTATTGATGTTATTTTCCTCCAGATTATCAGGTTTTTAGGGGCCAAAGCACTTATCTCCTTTTGAAACAGCTACAAGAATTCAAGTGAGTATTTTCTGGCACTACAGAAGAGATCTAGCTTATTTCTGGGTCTACCACCCAGCATATTGCCTCCACGTCATGCATTAGTGAGGCACTTGGACACTGTCTCTCAGAATGCTTAGCTTTGATACAAGTGTCAGTCACAATATTAAAAATGCCACTTCTCCTATTGTAACTACTGAAAGATGGTGATTCAGGAAACATTTGAACAGGCAGCCAAACACCAAATCTACAAATAGCAAAACAGTCGAGTACATTTCGCACAATATCTCTATAACTGGGGGCCCACCCAACTCAACACAGAATTCGATTTGTACATTCCAAGTATTTCCATCACAGGATGAGATATCTTTTGACAAATGCCAGGCTTTTTATTAATTACTGAAAATTACACACAAACATTTTGCATCAGCATTTTGTCCTTGACCTTCAGCAAACACATTTATACTACAACAAACTTCTTTAAAAAGATAGGAAAAAAAGATTTAAAAAAAAAGCAACAATTTTGAACCACTCCTATGGGCATGCCTTGCAGGAAGCTTCTGGTGATGGACAAAAAAAGGGCTCATTAAATCCCTGCTGTACCATATCCTACACATCTTATTCTGTCAGGTTACATGATATTTTAAGGCACTACACCACTGCCTTTCTCTCTGAGGACAGAAAGTGCAATGGAGTAGATTCTTACTGCTGTATTTGCAAAATGGAAGAACGCAACATAACCTCATTGTGGTTAAAATTTTGTCATTAGTCCTTATTCTTTCACTGTCAGTTGATTCCAAAATTGTTTTACTTGAGTAGTTAAAAGGATAACTAAAATATGGAGAACAAAAAGAAAAGTCAAAAAAAATTATTTTCTCTTTGTCTTGCTTCTGGTTTGCTTCTTTACAAACAGGAGACAAACAGTGATGTGATTATGCATTAATCCTGGCAAACTTCTTCCCATTTACTTACCTTTTGCATTACAAAAATTATTTTTTAATTAAAGACTCAATCAAAATATTTTTCTGGGAAACAAAGGTGGTTTTTCTAAATCAAAATAAAAAGGTCTTTTATTGAGTAATTTCTTGTTTAATGTAGAAAGGAGCCAACTCTGAAATACTTTAGGAAATAAATACTGGCAGAGAGTTTAGAGCAAGAGCAAAAGAAACTAAGAGAAGCTGACCAGGACAGACATAAATTTATTTTGCAAATACAAGAGAAAGAAATATTAATTAATCAAAAAGTCTAGTCACAGAATCAGCTTGATTTTGTAATATTTTAAGATGATGAATCATGGGTTCAACATAGTTTTCTCAATTGCAACAAGACACTGAGTTACAGACGAAATAAAGGGAGGGATAGGGCTAGTGCTACAGTTTTTAACCCCTAAAAATAGATTTGTATTGCAAGGACAGAAGAAGACAAGTATTTTACACGTGAATAAGCAAACATTTAAAAAATAAGTCAGCTATGCTTGCTAGATTTGGTACTGTATCTTTAACCTGAAATCTCCCCCTGCAGATGCATTCTTGAAGCATTCAGCTGCAAAATGCCTAGAATACTAAAGCATAACTTTCTGAAATAATGGTCTAAGGTGAAAAAGATGTAAAAAAATTAAATTCTAAAGTGTTAAAGACAAAATTTTATTTATGCACGTATATCATATAAGCTTTCCATTATTACTTTTACTTCCTAAGTAAATACGTAGGAGGAATGCAACAATCCATCTATTACAGGGCACAGCAGAAAGCATTTTCAGAATTACTGAGACCTACATTTTGGAACAGAAACACTCTGATAACATTATAGTCCCTTTTCTCTCTTGTTCAGGAAAAATCAGGCTGCTGCTCACCTTTGAAAAAAACATTCTTGTGAAATACTCCATCACGACATTACTGCTTCTTGATCAAATTTTCTGTAAGTTCTCTGTAAATGCTAAAATATAATATAACTGAAGTACCATCACAGGAAATCTACTGCAATGACACCCTTAGAGACTGCTCTGATGATCAAACATATGTTGGAACTGAGCTTCTAATGAGCAATGGACATTCATGCATAGTCGCATCCTTGAGTAAAGAGGTATCAGTTGCAAATTCCAAATAAGATTCAGAAGTAGAGAATCAATAAATATCCTAGAAAATATCATTACCCTGCCTAACAGGTATTAGGAATTAAGATGTCAACAACTCTTGATATATTCTGTGAGTTCTGACGGATACTCACAGACTGAACTTCCTAACAAAGTCTGGGTTTCTGTAGCATTTCATTTGCTGGCTCCAGTTTTACTCTTGTCTGTCTGGGTTCAAATCCTTGAGCACCCCTTCACAGGCACCCCCAACATCTCTTTAATCTCCTGTTTGGAGGACACCATCATCCAAATATCTGCGCACTTGTTTCAGGAGAAACCCTCTCAGAGTGGGTCCCTTCCAGCTCCGAATAGTCTGTGATGTATCCTCAAAGGTGATCTCATTGGGGACTTCTTTAGCTCATCACTTACTGCTGGCACTGAAGTCAGCTAACACTCAGACACCGAGATTTCAGACATGCACCCACTTTACCAGGTGAAAAGGAAAGAAAAGGAGTACAGTGGGTGGAAAATCAACAGTATGTGAACAAACCCTTTTTCCATTGTGCAGGCTACACTAGGATACTTGGGTTACAAGTCAGTCCAAAAGCTTTCTTACATTTAGGCTTGCGAAATCCACTCTCTCCAAAAATCACTAAAAAAAAGCACTCCTCTTTACAACCTTAGAGTCTGCTTTGCTAGTTTACCAAATCCATACAATTTTCCCTCCCTGCTCAAATGATCTGTTGCTGAATTACAAGCTCATGTGGAAGGATCAATATTGCTTGGCAGTAAACAATTCATTATCCTAACATTCCTGCATTTGATTCAGAGGAACTCTAGTCAATTTTTGATAATCAGTCTTCACATGCACCCGCTATCAATACCTCCTTGAATTCCAGGGCCAAATACACATTGGGGAAAATAAAAATAAAGAGACAGAAGCACAATACATTTGTGGTCTCAAAAAAACTTCTACAATCAGATACACATTAAATCCTCATGGTCTTAAACCTTGAGAGAAGTGAGTCCAGATTTGTGAAACACTACTGGAATTACATTTGAAGCCTAAAGGGTGGAGAGATACAGTACATAAAAAGTGACTTCTATTCTTCTGGTCTCCTCTGCCAAATCACTGACTTCCTGTGACAGCAAAAAGAAGGAAGAGTAAATGAAACAATAAATTCCCATTTAAATCAGATAATCAGATAAAAAATTTTGCTCATTAGTGCTTTCAGCAAGACTGAATTCTATTTCACTATCTGCTTTTGCCATATCAAGTGGAACAAAGGGAGAGATCTCTAGAAAGCCTAACACAATACATGCAGTAAAATGGAATATTTCAGTCCCAATGTCAACTTTTGCACAAATAATTAGCCAGAACACACAGATTTAAAACACAGGTATAGACAAAATATAAACAAATTATAAACATAACTATATCCAAGGCTGTCCTTTCGCCAATGTCTTCACTTCTATTTATTTAAAGTTCAAAAAATAGCTTACCAGGAACAAACAATTGCCATGACAATTTTACTGGAATTTAGTGACTAGGTACATTCAGGTTAAATGTCAGTCCAGTTCTGGCAGTCACACTGGCCCTCAACAGATTCAGAGAGTAAAGTGAAGTCTGCAAGCCAGAAAAGTTTTAAGGAATTTTCTTGGTCTCGTAAATTAGTATAGAATTTGGAAACAGATTGAAAGGTAAGATAAAAGCAGGTGGCTCATGCACAAGCTTTGTGACATTGCTTGCCAATATATTTCCAGCTTGGTTTGTCACACTTCTGTTACTTTTCTATTATCCGTTACCCAAACAGACTGCATACTTGATGAAGACATTCAGGAATAATTTCTTGCACACAAAAATGTCAAGTAAGAACAAAATAATGAGCAATTTAATTTTAATTTATGACCTCAAATAGAACTTGAATCTTGATAAAAAGCAAAGGAACAACCTGAATTATGACCTCCTTGCATTGCAATGTTAGTCTTGTGTGGAACACAGTCAATGTTATTTATGTCTGAAATGCAACTAAAAAGAATTGGCTACATTAACTGAACAATCAGTCACAGAAACCCCTCCCTCATAAGCCAGTAGATTGGCAGCAAGCAGCGCTGTAGGTGTGCCTGTAACCCCTTGCTGTGGTACCTAGCACATAAAAAATAAAGCTGTTTTCCACCACAAACATGTAGAGATCTGCCAGATAAATATTTGGAAATTGAAAGGCTGGTACTACAAGCAGATTGAAGCATGGCACCATCCCATCCTAAATTTCTTTAGGGTATGTTCCTTCTGCTCACTCTTTGATTGCAAAGACAGAAAAATAAAAGCAAAGCAAAGCAATGCTGTTTTTAGATGACAAACCATCTGGTAAAATGCCTACAATAATTACTCTGCTTCCTTTACAATAACTTTCCATATGTTGGTAACTAGCCATATTTTCTTGTCCCACAATATAATCAGTTTGGAACTAAAAATGCACTCTAGAGTGCTGAAATAGGACTTACATTCACAATTTAGGATATACCCTACTGCAACTGTACTTATTCCTTTAAGTAGAAAATTATGCCTGTGATTTATTATGGCTCTTCATCACCAATCCTTATTAGATTTCAAATTGCAATGATCTTGCAAAACAAAGCACTACCATACATTCTTTCTTTTTCTCTCTTTTTTTTTAGATAAAAGCCAGCACATCTGTTTCACCTATTTACCCGCTTTGCTTATTACAGAAATACTGAAATATTTCCAAGAATAAAACTATCTTTTTATCTCCATCCCAGTAGACACATCCTGTATCTTCATCAGCCCTTCTCTGGCTAAGATTTACTACCCAAGACAAGCAAATGCACTGAACATTTTTTACACTAATCTTAACTAACTCCTTTTCTGCTCCCAGAGAATACACCAACCTCTTCTTCTTGTAAATTTTATTTCCTATAAAGAGTTCTTACCAAAAAACACATATGACTCCATATTACATATGACTACACCCCACAAACTATATAATTTTTCCTTTGAATTCATAATAGACACAATTATTAGCTTGTCAGCATTTTCCAGCTATATCAAACTCACCTAGCAAAATGTGTCAGTTCTATTTACAAACCCCACTCAACTAGTATAAAATATTTTTATACTGAAAGAAAACTGAGCTTAAGTTGCTGGTTAAGAACTCTAAAAACCAATCAAGCCCTGAGACAGAAAAAGGTACTTATTGACAAAGCAAGTACTAAGATACTTAGTGATGTGACAAGACAGAGAGTTTATATTCTATAAGGAATACTGACACCCTACAACTGAAGCAATGCATGACACCTACATTGTTAATATTCAAGCACTTGCATAGCTAGATGACGGAAATTCTCTTGATTTAGCATCAAGTCTTTTCTCCACAACTTGTCACAATATGACAAGTTACACCCCATAGCAGCCAGCAGTACAGAAATGACCTAACAATGCAAACAACACCCCTGAGGCTGAGGAAAGATACTGGTAAAAATACATCTCATATTCTTAAATACAGTCTCCCAAAATTGATATGAAAAAGTCAAAACACCTGGTAAATCACAGAAATTTTAAATGTACATTTGCACACTCCTTAATGCTACAGATTCTCTGATCTCTGCAGCAAAAAACTGAACCAAACAGGACATTGATCTTAATTTTTCTTACAATCAATATTTACCCAAAGGCCAAAAGCCAAGCACCAGATAGTATGCACTGGCATCATGAAATCGCATTAGGGATGGAAGGGTTAGGAGTAAATAAACTGAAAGACAACAACTAAGGCTGTTGTCAAAAAATATTGGAGAGGAAAAGCAAAATTTGAAACAGAAACAGTTAAAATACAAATGATTTCATAAATACTAAACATATGAACAGCCTAGCTATTATCAAAAAAACGTTCCATACATCACTTAGTTCAGTGTTTACTACTGTCATCTGCCTTAAAAACTGTAGTTTCAAAAATGCATCAGAAATTTTCCTGGTTTTGCTGTTTCTTACAGCAATGTATCTTAGGGTCTCCATTCTGATAGAACCACCATTCTGATAACTTCCGAAATAATAACAGAGTATGTAGCAAGCTGGGAGGTAGGGGTGGTGTGAGAGAAAAATACCCCGGGTAAGATCCGTGGGGCAATAGCCCCTCTACTTTTATATAATATAAAATAAAATTTCTTCTCTTTGTATACATGGCATTCTAAAAAGATCCCCTCAGCCTGAGATTGTTACAAATGGGCCACATTTCTGTGATTTAGTGCTGGTCCATCCTATAAAGGCTCTCATAGTCTTACAGTAGAAATAGGCTTAACTGTTTCAGAAATGTGGCTTTATCTTTATGTAAGAGAGGGAGGAAAAAAAAATAAAAAATAATCACACACATGAGATATGCTCTCTCTGCTTGTCCAGCGGCAAGAGTGACTGAGACTTATCTTCAGGATGAGATATTTCTATCTTACAGTTGACCTTTTACTGCATCAGCTCCATCCATTGTTCCCTTTCTTACCTTGTTGCATCCACCCTCCTTTCCCACATTGATAAAATGGGAGAATGTCACATTTCAGTGTGGTGCTTGTTGAACTAAGTAGGAATTTACTCCTTTCACAATCCTCTTAGAGCTATGGAATACACTACAGTGTGTCTTGGTAATTAGGGAATGCGTCACTCTCAAGCAAAGGTTTCTGTAACTCATTCTTGAGTTTCTTGAGTTCACAAACCTTCATTTCAGACTGTGTCCACTGCAGGTCACAGCTTTGGTCCTATTTTAGCAAAAGACAAAAACTCCCTTCTCTCCCCATTCCTCTATCACTCAAAGCTAAGTTCTTAAAGCATATCTTCATGGAAAAATGTCCCTTTCTAAACGCTTGCTATAACTGCACAATTACATATCGACAAATTTTATGTATAACAACATTTAGGCACAATTTTCATTTTCTCCTTGAAATGTAAAGCTTACATTTATCAATTTTCTTTTAAAGAAAATGTAGCCTAACTTCTCTAAGAATTTATTACAGGACAGATGGAACAATAGTAAATTCCACGCTGGTTAAGAGAAGTTTACACAAAAGCAAAAAAAAAAAAAAAAGTACACCTCTTTTTCTGTATCTGTCCCAAAAAGTATTCCAGTTTAAAATATTTTCAAATTTATTTTTTTTTTACTCAGAGCCCGTGAATCTTTCAAGATACAGAAAATTATGGAGGACTTTTTATATTTACTTCTTTATAAACAGAAGTGTATTTAGATTTTGTTCCACTTATTTGAAGATACAGTAACTTTTTGAGGATAAGCCAGAATTCATACAAAAGTGTTATAGGTTACAACACATTCTTAAATTACAGGTAAAAGCAAAGTAAAGTAAAAACTTGACTGTGGGCCCTGCATCCAACATTTACATCCAAAACTTGATATTCATTGGCACACATCCCCATCGTTTCCTTTGTTGAAATCTTGCACTTTCTTCAGATCAGTTTGTTTTCAGTGAATGAAGACAAACATTTAATTGTGAGTTTTAGTAACACAACCACACACGTATCAGAATTCACCTCTTATTGTTGGTGTATCAGATACTTATAATTACACCAGACCAAGTTTCTGGACAATGTTCAAAATCTTTTTTTGTATTCATATAATGCTAAATCATAGTTTAATCCAAGCTTGACTTGGCCTTTTAGTGCTAGGATCAATACTTACTGTACTAATGATCTGTTGAATTTTATTTGGATCCTCTGCTACATGGATCATCTTAATTTTGGGATCGCTCAAAGATCAAGGAAAACTCTACAATTTAATGATACTGTTAATCCACTTGCTAGGCAAAATCTCCTTGGTTCTACAGATTTTTTCATACACTGCAGGATATCCTTGGCTACTAAATACTACATCTCTAAGATAACACGAAGATGCTGAAAATGAGGGAGAGGAGGAGAGAACCTTTCCCATATTCAGTCTTCTGCATAGTGATTATACCTGCAAAAATGTTAAATATTCACTAACACTTGTTCTACCTGGATTCTATGGAAAAACCTGGCAGGCACAGAGAGCCTCTGCATTTTAAAGTGTCTGAATCCATGAACATCACAAAATGCCTTCCACCCAGAAAGGAAAGGCCATAAAGTATAGTGTCTTAAATCCTAACCGAGGCTTTGCTAATCAAACTTCTGGATTAAAAGTTTTACCCAATTAGCTCCCTGTTAAAAGATATGGTTACTGAATTTTCACATTTCCTTTCCAATTGCTTCCTCTTATCTGATTTCTGTCCTTGGGTCCTTGTGGTGACCTATATAAAATGACAAAGTCTCATTATCAGAATTCTGCAGCACCCAGAACTGGCTGTAATTGATGAACTGAAGCCACAGCTGGAGCAAGAGCCTCTAGATGTAAAGTCAGGCAGGAAGGTGTTCCTTTGAAATAACACAGAAATGGGCTGTTCTCACCAGGGCTTTGAAAACAGGGGTTGGTAAAATGTGAAGTTCTATTATATAAAAATAAGGACAATTTAGGAGGAAAAAAAAATCTCAACTTGATACTTTTATCCTCCTAATCTCTTTCTGCCCATCCAGGCAGTCATTCAGGAGCACCATCTCTAAAAGATTTCATGTACTTACAAAGGAAGAAAGAAACAAACGTAACTTCTGTTGTCATTGTGAGTACAGGAGGGGACACTTCATACCCCATATAAAAATTAATGAGTAAGTCTAGTCATGGAAAAGCCATGGAATTCCTAGAACTCTAGAAAGGACATACAGAAATCATCCAAAAAACAGTTCATGAATTATCTTAGATTACCACTTCACATGTCCTCTAACAAGTGGGCCAGCATTGTTCAGCAGAACAAGCAGAGCACGACTGCCGTGGTTTGACACTGGC